>WNGS01001036.1:0-15888 GCA_020271785.1 Procambarus virginalis | reverse complement strand
GAGAGAGAGAGAGAGAGAGAGAGAGAGAGAGAGAGAGAGAGAGAGAGAGAGAGAGAGAGAGAGAGAGAGAGAGCGAGAGAGAGAGAGAGAGAGAGATAGGTAGTTTACAAGATACGAGCTAGATATGTTGAAATTGCGAAAGGGATCTGAGAGTTATGATTAGTAAAACTTAAAACAAATGATCAATGCATGAATGTTCGTAATTAGGCAAATAGGACACTGGGATTCATTAATCGAGGATTAGTAACAAGACACCTGATGTGGTTCTTCTGCTATATCTTGCTCTGGTTAGGCCCAATTTAGATTATGCAGTTCAGTTTTGGTCGCCGCACTATAAGAATGGATATAAATTTACTTGAACGTGTCCAACGTAGTATGACTAACTTAAACCCCCAAATTAGAAATCTTTCATATGAATAAAGATTAACAAAGCTTAAATTGCATTCACTGGAAAGGCGTGTTATGAATAGGAGCAGTCTCGTATGGGCCAATAGGCCTTCGGTAGTTACCTTTGTTCTTATGTTCTTATATTAATAAGATACAAGTTAGATGGTTGAGATTGCCGAAGGGATCTGAGAGTTATGATTAGTAACAATTTAAAACCAAAGAGCAATGCATGAATGTTCGTAATATGGCTAATAGGACACTGTGATTTATTAATCAAAGCGTTAGTAACAAGACATCTGATGTTGTTCGTCAGTATATCTTGCTATAGTTTGGCCCCATATAGAATATGCAGTTTTTTTTGGTCACCCTTCTATAATGAATATAAATTCACTTGAACGTGTCAAGCTTAGGATTACAGAGTTAATTCCCAAAATAGAAATCTTTCATATGAATAAAGATTAAGAAAGCCCAAATTGCATTCACTGGAAAGGCGAAGAGTTAGGGGTGACATGATTGAGGTTTACAATTGGATGAATGGATATAACACAGGTTATATTAATTGAGTATTAAAGTATCAACACAAGATAGAATGCGAAACAATTGGAATCAATTTGATAAGTTTAGATTTAGGAAAGACTTAGCAAATACTGGTTCTGTAACAGGGTTGTCGATTTGTGGATCCAATTACCTCGAAACGCAGTGGAGGTGGGGTTCTTTCGATTTTTTCAAGCGTGGGTTGACATGTATATGAGTGGGATTGGGTGGTTATAAATAGGAGCTGCCTCGTGTGGGCCAATAGGCCTTCTGCAGTTACCTTTGTTCTTATGTATTATGCAGTAATTTGTTCAACAAATCAACAACCGAACCAGTATTTATCAAGGTCTTTCCTAAATCTAAACATATCCATTTTTTCGAGTTCAATTTTGTTTTGATTCCATTAATACCCTTTAAATATCCCCCTTTTGTTAGTCTCATTCATCAACTTGTAAACCTCTAATATGTCACCACTAATTTTTCACCTTCTTTTAGTATTCATTGCCTTCTTTATTCAGAGCAGACCTTTAGCGAAACATATGAAAGGTTGTAGTAGTATGACAAGAAGTAAAAATTTCCAGTTAAATACATGAACTCAAAAGAAATATCGATGTAATGGAAATATATTGCATGAGCAGCTAAGCTTTAGAGAAGACAGAGGTAAATACTGATAACAAATTTCTATCTCTCTGCATTAAAAAATCGAAGGCACATTATACAATCAATTCTTTTAAATCTTTATTAAAAAATCATATACATTTTTATATTTAAAATTGTATATGGGATTTAAACTTTCATTTTTCATAATAATTTCCCTAAATTAAGATAACTTTTCGTCTGGAGTTTTGGTCGTTGTGTTTGATCAATCTTGGCTTTTTGCATGAATCCTCGGGATTGTTACAGTCCTCTTTTCTAGCTCGCTTTTTGGGCTGCAAATATTCGTTGCGGTTTCGCTCACAATTTTTTATCGCCAAATCAAATGAAGTGCAGGGAGTTTGCTTGTTACTTTTGATGGAATCATTCAAAGTAATGATCTTCTTATCAAGGCTTGTGACCAGCGTATCATTTCTTCTTTTCATTGGTACATTTGTAGACTGATTTTGTTCATCACTTGTTTTGGCCTTATTGTCGATTACGACCTTTTCCACCTTCTGTTGGTAATTTGCCTGTGAGCTTGGAGTCTTTTTTATTGGAGCACATACTCTTTGTGGCCGAGTTGGTTTGCGAATACAACATTCGTATAGAATTTCTGCCATGCCGTTCTATATCAGACCTGTTGCGTTGAAGGAAAATCTATTATTTTTCTTAATATCGGTTAGAATTCACCCACAAATGAATAATGACTCTCCGAGATATGTTTTGGCCAAATATTGAAGAACACGTAAATTATGCGTCCACAAACGTATTGTCAGGTCTGTGCTTCAGAGGTAGACTGAATAATTTAAGGAGCGGATTTCTTTTATATACATCCCAAGAGTTATGTAAGTGAGGTAACTGACCTGCACCTGAATAGAAATTGGAATAAAAAATAGTGATTTTAAATATTTTTACGGGCTCACCATAGTCGATGCTACATCAACACTTCGTCCTTAGTAGCTAAATCTGAAACTACAACAACATTGAATTTAATAGTGTAATAAATATATCAACGGATAACCCAAAACGATTGAAGGATATAAATTGGACAACTGTTGATTATCGACATGTATGGATATATGGAGAGAGAGAGAGAGAGAGAGAGAGAGAGAGAGAGAGAGAGAGAGAGAGAGAGAGAGAGAGAGAGAGAGAGAGAGAGAGAGAGAGAGAGAAGAGAGAGAGAGAGAGAGAGAGAGAGAGAGAGGTAGTTACAAGATACGAGCTAGATAATGTTGAAATTGCGAAAGGGATCTGAGAGTTATGATTAGTAAGAACTTAAACAAAATGATCAATGCATGAATGTTCGTAATTAGGCAAATAGGACACTGGGATTCATTAATCGAGGAGTTAGTAACAAGACACCTGATGTGGTTCTTCTGTTATATCTTGCTCTGGTTAGGCCCAATTTAGATTATGCAGTTCAGTTTTGGTCGCCGCACTATAGAATGGATATAAATTTACTTGAACGTGTCCAACGTAGTATGACTAACTTAAACCCCCAAATTAGAAATCTTTCATATGAATAAAGATTAACAAAGCTTAAATTGCATTCACTGGAAAGGCGTGGTTATGAATAGGAGCAGTCTCGTATGGGCCAATAGGCCTTCGGTAGTTACCTTTGTTCTTATGTTCTTATATTAATAAGATACAAGTTAGATGGTTTTGAGATTGCCGAAGGGATCTGAGAGTTATGATTAGTAACAATTTAAAACCAAAGAGCAATGCATGAATGTTCGTAATATGGCTAATAGGACACTGTGATTTATTAATCAAAGCGTTAGTAACAAGACATCTGATGTTGTTCGTCAGGTATATCTTGCTATAGTTTGGCCCCATATAGAATATGCAGTTCAGTTTTGGTCACCCTTCTATTGAATGAATATAAATTCACTTGAACGTGTCAAGCTTAGGATTACAGAGTTAATTCCCCAAAATAGAAATCTTTCATATGAATAAAGATTAAGAAAGCCCAAATTGCATTCACTGGAAAGGCGAAGAGTTAGGGGTGACATGATTGAGGTTTACAATTGGATGAATGGATATAACACAGGTTATATTAATTGAGTATTAAAAGTATCAACACAAGATAGAATGCGAAACAATTGGAATCAATTTGATAAGTTTAGATTTAGGAAAGACTTAGCAAATACTGGTTCTGTAACAGGGTTGTCGATTTGTGGATCCAATTACCTCGAAACGCAGTGGAGGTGGGGTTCTTCGATTTTTTCAAGCGTGGGTTAGACATGTATATGAGTGGGATTGGGTGGTTATAAATAGGAGCTGCCTCGTGTGGGCCAATAGGCCTTCTGCAGTTACCTTTGTTCTTATGTATTATGCAGTAATTTGTTCAACAAATCAACAACCGAACCAGTATTTATCAAGGTCTTTCCTAAATCTAAACATATCCATTTTTTCGAGTTCAATTTTGTTTTGATTCCATTAATACCCTTTAAATATCCCCCTTTTGTTAGTCTCATTCATCAACTTGTAAACCTCTAATATGTCACCACTAATTTTTCACCTTCTTTTAGTATTCATTGCCTTCTTTATTCAGAGCAGACCTTTAGCGAAACATATGAAAGGTTGTAGTAGTATGACAAGAAGTAAAAATTTCCAGTTAAATACATGAACTCAAAAGAAATATCGATGTAATGGAAATATATTGCATGAGCAGCTAAGCTTTAGAGAAGACAGAGGTAAATACTGATAACAAATTTCTATCTCTCTGCATTAAAAAATCGAAGGCACATTATACAATCAATTCTTTTAAATCTTTATTAAAAAATCATATACATTTTTTATATTTAAAATTGTATATAGGGATTTAAACTTTCATTTTTCATAATAATTTCCCTAAATTAAGATAACTTTTCGTCTGGAGTTTTGGTCGTTGTGTTTGATCAATCTTGGCTTTTTGCATGAATCCTCGGGATTGTTACAGTCCTCTTTTCTAGCTCGCTTTTTGGGCTGCAAATATTCGTTGCGGTTTCGCTCACAATTTTTTATCGCCAAATCAAATGAAGTGCAGGGAGTTTGCTTGTTACTTTTGATGGAATCATTCAAAGTAATGATCTTCTTATCAAGGCTTGTGACCAGCGTATCATTTCTTCTTTTCATTGGTACATTTGTAGACTGATTTTGTTCATCACTTGTTTTGGCCTTATTGTCGATTACGACCTTTTCCACCTTCTGTTGGTAATTTGCCTGTGAGCTTGGAGTCTTTTTTATTGGAGCACATACTCTTTGTGGCCGAGTTGGTTTGCGAATACAACATTCGTATAGAATTTCTGCCATGCCGTTCTATATCAGACCTGTTGCGTTGAAGGAAAATCTATTATTTTTCTTAATATCGGTTAGAATTCACCCACAAATGAATAATGACTCTCCGAGATATGTTTTGGCCAAATATTGAAGAACACGTAAATTATGCGTCCACAAACGTATTGTCAGGTCTGTGCTTCAGAGGTAGACTGAATAATTTAAGGAGCGGATTTCTTTTATATACATCCCAAGAGTTATGTAAGTGAGGTAACTGACCTGCACCTGAATAGAAATTGGAATAAAAAATAGTGATTTTAAATATTTTTACGGGCTCACCATAGTCGATGCTACATCAACACTTCGTCCTTAGTAGCTAAATCTGAAACTACAACAACATTGAATTTAATAGTGTAATAAATATATCAACGGATAACCCAAAACGATTGAAGGATATAAATTGGACAACTGTTGATTATCGACATGTATGGATAATATGGAGAGAGAGAGAGAGAGAGAGAGAGAGAGAGAGAGAGAGAGAGAGAGAGAGAGAGAGAGAGAGAGAGAGAGAGAGAGAGAGAGAGAGAGAGAGAGAGAGAGAGTAGGTTACAAGATACGAGCTAGATAATGTTGAAATTGCGAAAGGGATCTGAGAGTTATGATTAGTAAGAACTTAAAACAAAATGATCAATGCATGAATGTTCGTAATTAGGCAAATAGGACACTGGGATTCATTAATCGAGGAGTTAGTAACAAGACACCTGATGTGGTTCTTCTGCTATATCTTGCTCTGGTTAGGCCCAATTTAGATTATGCAGTTCAGTTTTGGTCGCCGCACTATAGAATGGATATAAATTTACTTGAACGTGTCCAACGTAGTATGACTAACTTAAACCCCCAAATTAGAAATCTTTCATATGAATAAAGATTAACAAAGCTTAAATTGCATTCACTGGAAAGGCGTGGTTATGAATAGGAGCAGTCTCGTATGGGCCAATAGGCCTTCGGTAGTTACCTTTGTTCTTATGTTCTTATATTAATAAGATACAAGTTAGATGGTTTTGAGATTGCCGAAGGGATCTGAGAGTTATGATTAGTAACAATTTAAAACCAAAGAGCAATGCATGAATGTTCGTAATATGGCTAATAGGACACTGTGATTTATTAATCAAAGCGTTAGTAACAAGACATCTGATGTTGTTCGTCAGGTATATCTTGCTATAGTTTGGCCCCATATAGAATATGCAGTTCAGTTTTGGTCACCCTTCTATTGAATGAATATAAATTCACTTGAACGTGTCAAGCTTAGGATTACAGAGTTAATTCCCCAAAATAGAAATCTTTCATATGAATAAAGATTAAGAAAGCCCAAATTGCATTCACTGGAAAGGCGAAGAGTTAGGGGTGACATGATTGAGGTTTACAATTGGATGAATGGATATAACACAGGTTATATTAATTGAGTATTAAAAGTATCAACACAAGATAGAATGCGAAACAATTGGAATCAATTTGATAAGTTTAGATTTAGGAAAGACTTAGCAAATACTGGTTCTGTAACAGGGTTGTCGATTTGTGGATCCAATTACCTCGAAACGCAGTGGAGGTGGGGTTCTTCGATTTTTTCAAGCGTGGGTTAGACATGTATATGAGTGGGATTGGGTGGTTATAAATAGGAGCTGCCTCGTGTGGGCCAATAGGCCTTCTGCAGTTACCTTTGTTCTTATGTATTATGCAGTAATTTGTTCAACAAATCAACAACCGAACCAGTATTTATCAAGGTCTTTCCTAAATCTAAACATATCCATTTTTTCGAGTTCAATTTTGTTTTGATTCCATTAATACCCTTTAAATATCCCCCTTTTGTTAGTCTCATTCATCAACTTGTAAACCTCTAATATGTCACCACTAATTTTTCACCTTCTTTTAGTATTCATTGCCTTCTTTATTCAGAGCAGACCTTTAGCGAAACATATGAAAGGTTGTAGTAGTATGACAAGAAGTAAAAATTTCCAGTTAAATACATGAACTCAAAAGAAATATCGATGTAATGGAAATATATTGCATGAGCAGCTAAGCTTTAGAGAAGACAGAGGTAAATACTGATAACAAATTTCTATCTCTCTGCATTAAAAAAATCGAAGGCACATTATACAATCAATTCTTTTAAATCTTTATTAAAAAATCATATACATTTTTTATATTTAAAATTGTATATAGGGATTTAAACTTTCATTTTTCATAATAATTTCCCTAAATTAAGATAACTTTTCGTCTGGAGTTTTGGTCGTTGTGTTTGATCAATCTTGGCTTTTTGCATGAATCCTCGGGATTGTTACAGTCCTCTTTTCTAGCTCGCTTTTTGGGCTGCAAATATTCGTTGCGGTTTCGCTCACAATTTTTTATCGCCAAATCAAATGAAGTGCAGGGAGTTTGCTTGTTACTTTTGATGGAATCATTCAAAGTAATGATCTTCTTATCAAGGCTTGTGACCAGCGTATCATTTCTTCTTTTCATTGGTACATTTGTAGACTGATTTTGTTCATCACTTGTTTTGGCCTTATTGTCGATTACGACCTTTTCCACCTTCTGTTGGTAATTTGCCTGTGAGCTTGGAGTCTTTTTTATTGGAGCACATACTCTTTGTGGCCGAGTTGGTTTGCGAATACAACATTCGTATAGAATTTCTGCCATGCCGTTCTATATCAGACCTGTTGCGTTGAAGGAAAATCTATTATTTTTCTTAATATCGGTTAGAATTCACCCACAAATGAATAATGACTCTCCGAGATATGTTTTGGCCAAATATTGAAGAACACGTAAATTATGCGTCCACAAACGTATTGTCAGGTCTGTGCTTCAGAGGTAGACTGAATAATTTAAGGAGCGGATTTCTTTTATATACATCCCAAGAGTTATGTAAGTGAGGTAACTGACCTGCACCTGAATAGAAATTGGAATAAAAAAGTGATTTTAAATATTTTTACGGGCTCACCATAGTCGATGCTACATCAACACTTCGTCCTTAGTAGCTAAATCTGAAACTACAACAACATTGAATTTAATAGTGTAATAAATATATCAACGGATAACCCAAAACGATTGAAGGATATAAATTGGACAACTGTTGATTATCGACATGTATGGATAATATGGAGAGAGAGAGAGAGAGAGAGAGAGAGAGAGAGAGAGAGAGAGAGAGAGAGAGGAGAGAGAGAGAGAGAGAGAGAGAGAGAGAGAGAGAGAGAGAGAGAGAGAGAGAGAGAGAGAGAGAGGTTACAAGATACGAGCTAGATAATGTTGAAATTGCGAAAGGGATCTGAGAGTTATGATTAGTAAGAACTTAAAACAAAATGATCAATGCATGAATGTTCGTAATTAGGCAAATAGGACACTGGGATTCATTAATCGAGGAGTTAGTAACAAGACACCTGATGTGGTTCTTCTGCTATATCTTGCTCTGGTTAGGCCCAATTTAGATTATGCAGTTCAGTTTTGGTCGCCGCACTATAGAATGGATATAAATTTACTTGAACGTGTCCAACGTAGTATGACTAACTTAAACCCCCAAATTAGAAATCTTTCATATGAATAAAGATTAACAAAGCTTAAATTGCATTCACTGGAAAGGCGTGGTTATGAATAGGAGCAGTCTCGTATGGGCCAATAGGCCTTCGGTAGTTACCTTTGTTCTTATGTTCTTATATTAATAAGATACAAGTTAGATGGTTTTGAGATTGCCGAAGGGATCTGAGAGTTATGATTAGTAACAATTTAAAACCAAAGAGCAATGCATGAATGTTCGTAATATGGCTAATAGGACACTGTGATTTATTAATCAAAGCGTTAGTAACAAGACATCTGATGTTGTTCGTCAGGTATATCTTGCTATAGTTTGGCCCCATATAGAATATGCAGTTCAGTTTTGGTCACCCTTCTATTGAATGAATATAAATTCACTTGAACGTGTCAAGCTTAGGATTACAGAGTTAATTCCCCAAAATAGAAATCTTTCATATGAATAAAGATTAAGAAAGCCCAAATTGCATTCACTGGAAAGGCGAAGAGTTAGGGGTGACATGATTGAGGTTTACAATTGGATGAATGGATATAACACAGGTATATTAATTGAGTATTAAAAGTATCAACACAAGATAGAATGCGAAACAATTGGAATCAATTTGATAAGTTTAGATTTAGGAAAGACTTAGCAAATACTGGTTCTGTAACAGGGTTGTCGATTTGTGGATCCAATTACCTCGAAACGCAGTGGAGGTGGGGTTCTTCGATTTTTTCAAGCGTGGGTTAGACATGTATAAGTGGGATTGGGTGGTTATAAATAGGAGCTGCCTCGTGTGGGCCATAGGCCTTCTGCAGTTACCTTTGTTCTTATGTATTATGCAGTAATTTGTTCAACAAATCAACAACCGAACCAGTATTTATCAAGGTCTTTCCTAAATCTAAACATATCCATTTTTTCGAGTTCAATTTTGTTTTGATTCCATTAATACCTTTAAATATCCCCCTTTTGTTAGTCTCATTCATCAACTTGTAAACCTCTAATATGTCACCACTAATTTTTACCTTCTTTTAGTATTCATTGCCTTCTTTATTTCAGAGCAGACCTTTAGCGAAACATATGAAGGTTGTAGTAGTATGACAAGAAGTAAAAATTTCCAGTTAAATACATGAACTCAAAGAAATATCGATGTAATGGAATATATTGCATGAGCAGCTAAGCTTTAGAGAAGACAGAGGTAAATACTGATAACAAATTTCTATCTCTCTGCATTAAAAAAATCGAAGGCACATTATACAATCAATTCTTTTAAATCTTTATTAAAAAATCATATACATTTTTTATATTTAAATTGTATATAGGGATTTAAACTTTCATTTTTCATAATATTCCCTAATTAAGATAACTTTTCGTCTGGAGTTTTTGGTCGTTGTGTTTGATCAATCTTGGCTTTTTGCATGAATCCTCGGGATTGTTACAGTCCTCTTTTCTAGCTCGCTTTTTGGGCTGCAATATTCGTTGCGGTTTCGCTCACAATTTTTATCGCCAAATCAAATGAAGTGCAGGGATTTGCTTGTTACTTTTGATGGATCATTCAAAGTAATGATCTTCTTATCAAGGCTTGTGACCAGCGTACCATTTCTTCTTTTCATTGGTACATTTGTAGACTGATTTTGTTCATCACTTGTTTTGGCCTTATTGTCGATTACGACCTTTTCCACCTTCTGTTGGTAATTTTGCCTGTGATTGGATCTATTTTATTTGTGTGGTATACTACGTTCCTGTGCTTTGTTTAGAATATTCTTAAATTCGTTATATATTGAATCTACATCGAAATCCCCATTTACATCACCTCGCTGGGTTCATGTCTCGCTCCAAGACCGGCCCACACCCCATACCCAAGACTTTCCAATCAATTTGACCCAAAAATTTCTTAGGCTATTAAAATCAGCTTTTCGAAAATCTGGCACTTTAACAGAATTTTCTCCTACAGGTCTATTCCATTCTATGCTAAATCTGATTTCTTTGTGATCACTGTTCCCTAGCTCACTCCCTATTTCGATGTCATTAATTTGTGTTTCCCTGTTAGTTAACACTAAATCTAAAATATTATTTTCCCGTGTTGGTTCCTTAATGTGTTGCGTAAGAAAGCAATCGTCAATTAATTCTAGAAAATCTTCTGCTTCACTATTCCCTGTTTTGTTCAACCAGTTTATTCCACTCAAATTAAAGTCACCCATGACATAAATACTGTTAGATCTAGATGCCCTAGATATTTCATCCCATAGATGCTTTGCTTCCATTCTGTCTAAATTTGGTGGCCTATATATAACTCCAATTATAATATTATTTGCTTTTTCGTTTAATTCTATCCAAATAGTTTCTGTGTGTGGCTCAGTTTTGATTCCCTCTTTGAGACTACATTTCAAATTGTCCCTAACGTATATGGCTACTCCACCACCTCGTCTAATATATCTATCTGTGTGAAATAGTTTAAATCCATTTATTTGATATTCGGCTAATAGTTCTCTATTATCAACATTCATCCACGTTTCGGTAAGTGCAATAATATCTATTTTTTCTGTGCAGACAAGAGCATTTAATTCGTTAATTTTATTTCTTAGACTTCTACTGTTTGTGTAATATACCCTAAGTGAATTGTTATTTTGAGGCCCTTCTCTTTCCCTGATCATTTTGCCAATTCCTTTCTCCCGCAAACACATACTTTTATTACATCCTTCCTCCAAATCAATTCCCATACCTCTATCTACTAACAGTTTAAACCCAAACAAACACCTCTAACCACTTCTTCCAACGAATTTGCAACAGCAACAACCCCAGCTCTCGATAGATGCACCCCATCCCGAGCATACATTTCATTTCTTCCATAGAAGTGTTCCCAGTTGTCTATATAGATATTGCATTAGATTTGCAATATCTTTCCAGCCTGCAATTGACACCAAGTGCCCTCGACATCCATTCATTTCCCACTCCCTTTCTTGGAAGAATGCCACATATGATCGGGATTCCTCCCTTGCTCCTAACTAATTCTATTGCTGTCTTGAATTTCAGTATTAGTTCCTCACTTCTAACTCTCCCAACATCATTACCCCCTACACTAATACAATAATGGGTTTGCTCCCATTTCCCGTCATAATATCTTTCATGTTTCCAACAATATCACCAATACCAGCTCCAGGATAGCAACCCTTAATCTGTTTCCTTTATCTCTGGCACAAAACGTTCTGTCCAAATACCTCACCTGGGAATCTCCCACAACCAAAATTCGCTTCGATCCTCCCTTTTCTCTTGGGCACTTTGAGGGACCGCGCTTCAATGTCCCTCGCCGCTATGCCCTTACCTCCACGCTGAACCATAGGTTCACCACAGCACTCGTCCTCCAACACATCAAATGCGTTTGAATCTTTATGGTATTAGGTGTCTTTTTTGCCAAGGTCTTCTTAAGACCCCTGTCTTTTACAATATGCCAAGACGGGGTCTCCCTAATGCGGTCTCCTCCTTTGCTTCATCCTGTCGTGCTTAAGCTGCCTTACCTCCTCCCGCAACGAATCCAGCTCTGTCCTCAGAGCTCCAACCAGACTCACAACTCCCTCACCAAACCCTCATTATTGCTGAAAAATCGGTAGGGAAATAATTCGGAGGAGGACTCACTATCACTTCAAGTTGATCTAGATAGGGTTTTGAAATGGTCAAAGGACTGGCAGATGCAGTTTAATGCTGATAAATGTAAAGTTCTGAGGCTAGGTAATGATGATAGAGTTATTAGATACGAGCTAGATGGTGTTGAGATTGCGAAGTCGGATTGCGAAAGGGATCTGGGAGTTGTAATTAGTAAGAATTTAAAACAAAAGGATCAATGCATAATGTTCGTAATAAGGCAAATAGGACACTCGGATTTATTAATCGCAGCGTAAGTAACAAGACACCTGGTGTGGTTCTCAAGCTATATCTTGCTCTGGTTAGGCCCCATTTAGATTATGCAGTTCAGTTTTGGTCGCCATATTATAGAATGGATATAAATTCACTTGAACGTGTCCAGCGTAGGATGACTAAGTTAATTCCCCAAATTAGAAATCTTTCATACGAAGAAAGATTAACAAAGCTTAATTTGCATTCACTGGAAAGGCGAAGAGTTAGGGGTGACATGATAGAGGTTTACAAGTGGGTGAATGGACATAACAAAGGGGATATTAATAGGGTATTGAAAGTATCAACACAGGACAGAACGCGAAACAATGGGTATAAATTGGATAAGTTTGATTTAGGAAAGACTTGGGTAAATACTGGTTCAGTAACAGGGTGTTGATTTGTGGAACCAATTGCCGCGTAACATTGTGGAGGTGGGGTCCCTCGATTGTTTCAAGCATGGGTTGGACATGTATATGAGTGGGATTGGGTGGTTTAAATAGGAGCTGCCTCGTATGGGCCAATAGGCCTTCTGCAGTTGCCTTTGTTCTTATGTTCATTCACGAATGTGCCCCACACCCACCATGGAGCCACAATTAGAGGCAGGACACAACAAGAAGCTATCGCCAATCATGCCGGGGCCCCAGGGGTGCGTCGTGAGTATACGCCCCACAAACGCCACCTTAAGAACTGACAGTCCGTCGAGATCGGGTCAGTGACAAAAGGGGGATTGACAATAAAAGGTTCCCTCGCTCTCGACGTTGGGTACTACAGTTCTACGGGTGCAAGAGAGTATGCCTTCCCAAGCACCCGGGCGTCAAAATAGAGGAAGTCCAAAGGAATAACCAAAACAAGCAAAAGGTCGGCAGGAAACGGCAAGCAGATAGGAGAAGAGGGGGGGGGGGGAGAAAACGAAACAGAAGGAAAAGGAAAAGGTGCTCAACATAATTGGAGAGGACAGCAGCAGGAGCACAGGCTACAAAAGGACAAAGGACTGTCCCTAGGAGCATCGCACTCCGGCAGCCGCCCACTAAGCCCCCCTCACGGCACAACGAGCTGAGCGGGGAGGGGGGGGGGGGGGGAGCGGAAGCCAAACTGACAGGGCTGAATATGTCGAATTTTACGAGGTAGGAGGATACCTTGAGGATACCTTGAGGTGCTTCCGGGGTTATCGTCCCCGCGGCCCGGTCATCGACCAGGCCTCCTGGTTGCTGGACTGATCAACCAGGCTGTTGACGCGGCTGCTCGCAGCCTGAAGTATGAGTCACAGCCTGGTTGATCAGGTATCCTTTGGAGGTGCTTATCCAGTTCTCTCTTGAACACTGTGAGGGTTTGCCAGTTATGTCCCTTATGTGTAGTGGAAGCGTGTTGAACAGTCTCGGGCCTTGATGTTGATAGAGTTCTCTCTCAGAGTACCAGTTGCACCTCTGCTTTTCAACGGGGGTAAGTATTCTGCACATCTGGCCATGTCTTCTGGTCTCATGTGATTTGATTTCTAGTGCTTTGAAGGTTTGGACCAACCCCCTCTAATATTTCCGTTAAATTATAGTATCTCTCCCGCTGCGCTCAAGGGAACAGATTTGGCTCTTAAGTCGGTCACCATAGTGAGTATGTTTCACCGAGTTGATCTGCAGTTAAAGGACCTCTGCACGCTCTCCAGGTTCAGCAATTTCACCAGCAGTGAAAGGGCTGTCATTGTGCAGCCAGGACCCCCACTCTTAGGAGCACAATTCGTTTGTGAAAGTGTCATTCACGGTACTAGCATCTCTAGTGTGAAAAGTTCATGGTTATCCAACCTGTCATTTTTCCTACTGCGAGTTTGACGCCGTGCGTACTTTATTGTGTCTGCTTTAAATGTAAGGTCTTCCGACTGAGTACAACACCCAGATGCCAGTTACATTTGCCTTTTCGTTCTATGTTAGGAGTTTGCCTGAGATTTGTACGTGGGTTTCCGTTTTTTATATTTTCCATTTTTTTCCATAACGCATGAGCTGGACCTTGTCTTCGTTAAACACCCATATTATTTTCTGAAGCCCATAGAAAGACCTGGTCTACATCTACATGGAGGTTCGTCGTGATCCTCTATGTTGCCTACTCTCATGAAGACCTTAGTGTCATCTGCAAAGTGATGGATCACAGGTGCTACTTAGGTTGTGCTCTGTCTATCGATATGAGGATGAGAAAAAAGTACTTGGGAGCAAAGCACAGTACACCTGGGGGACTGAGCTCCTGTAACGGTTACCGAGTTGGAGGTACGTTCATTTTCGACATTCACGATGGGTCTCTTGCTTGGCTGCAGAAAACTTGTCCAGCACTCATCTGCCTACCCAGTAATTCACTTAGAGCAGCTTCTCTATGGCATAACACCAGCCATTTATCAACGAAGACCGTTTGCAAATCTGTGTAAAGTTATTGCATACATGTGCTATACATGCGTGTGTGTCTTGCCATCAAAGCATCTAATGCCAATCACAAGTGGTCCATGCGCATCAACTGCGAGTCAGGCAAGAGCGCCCTTCTGAAACACAATGTTGTCACAGGCGGTATGGAAGTATGGACCTCGTGATTCAACATGTTCCATATTGCTGTGATACCTACATACTCTTTAGCCTACTCATCTCAACAATATATATATGATGCTGTCGATTTAGTGTTATCGGTCGTAAACTTTTTTTTCTGGACCATCTGCCTATATTTCCTCACGTACAATACAGATACTACAATGCCTAAGCAAACATATGACAGACAACTGCGTTTCGGGCGAAAACATTAATATCTAAAACTAATACTAATTGAACAAAAAGAAATAAAATGTATTGAAGGACAGATACAACATAAAGGTACAAAAATAAAGGGCGGGGAACAAGACTCGAAAAAGCAGCACCAAACACAATATTGTAAAACAAACCAAAGCGATTAACTAAGAAAAAAAGAAAAAAAAAAAAAAATAAGACATGGCGTTGACAATAGAGGGGCTAAGGTAGGTGTAAGGACAGGGGTTAACAGGTACGTTTAGTTTTAAATCTAAACTGGTTGAGAGAGTACAGTCCTTTAACTGGTTGGGAAGGTCATCCCACATTCTGGGTCCCCTTGAATTTGTAGAGCATTCTATTTGGTTAAGCCTCGTATCTTTGGAATATTTCAAAACTGGTATTTATATTCCTGAGTGCTGGTGCTCATCAGGGTCTGGTATACGAAGCTTATTCAATGAAGCTGTTGAGTGTCAGATTGGCATTACGTCAGCGTTATCCTTTATGATATGTGGATGCTATCCTCTGCATGTGCTTTTAGTATATCGAATAACGCCAGTATGCTAGGCTTTGTCCTCCACAGAATGTGAAGTGGCCTTCGATATGGTTTTTTCGTTCTATGATGAATTGGAGTTCCAAGAATCACGGCCTGGTGCAGAGTGCATATGGCATACTGCTATTATGGCTTCTCAAAATCCAGTGGGAAATAAGGGTGAAAGTCCTGATAGATTTGATGTTGGTATCATATCCATGAAAAATCATTTGGGTTATCGATCTGTGTAGTGCGGTAATGGTCGCGAAGAACAGAGTCGTATTGCTTCCTCAGTAGCTCGCTCATTTCTTTGTTGTCATCGGTGAAAGTTCCATCTTCCTGTT
>WNGS01001035.1:0-18123 GCA_020271785.1 Procambarus virginalis | reverse complement strand
AGATACGGGCTGGATAGTGTTGAGATTGCGAAGTCGAATTGCGAAAGGGATCTGGGAGTTATGATTAGTAAGAATTTAAAACCAAAAAATCAATGCATGAATGTTCGTAATAAGGCAAATAGGACACTGGGATTTATTAATCGAAGCGTTAGTAACAAGACACCTGGTGTGGTTCTTCAGCTATATCTTGCTCTGGATTTGCCATTTAGATTATGCAGTTCAGTTTTGGTCGCCGTACTATACACAAGAACACAAGAACAAAGGCAACCGCAGAAGGCCCACCGGCCCACACGAGGCAGCTCCTATTTATAACCACCCAATCCCACTCACACACATGTCCAACCCATGCCCGAAACAATCGAGGGACCCCACCTCCACAATGCCACGCGGCAACCGGTTCCACAAATCAACAACCCTGTCACCGAACCAGCACCCACCCAAGTCCCCCCCAAATCCAAACCCATCCAACCTACACCCATTGTTTCGCGCTCCGTCCCGTGTTGACACCTTCAACACCCCACCAACATCCCCTTTGCTATGTCCACTCATCCACCTGCAAACCTCCAACATGTCACCCCCAACCCTTCGCCCTTCCAGCGAATGCAACCCAAGCCCCGCCAATCCGTCTTCGCATGAAAGACCTCCAACTTGGGGAACCAACCCAGCCATCCCACGCTGGACACGTTCAAGTGAACCCACATCCATTCCATAATATGGCGACCAAAACTGAACTGCACAATCCAAATGGGGCCCAACAAGAGCAAGACACAGCTCGAGAACCACACCAGGCGCCCCGCCACCCACGCTGCGACCAACAAATCCGAGTGTCCGATCCGCCCCACCACGAACATTCATGCATCGATCCCTTTGTTTCAAATTGCCACCAATCACAACTCCCAGATCCCCCTCGCAATCCGACCCCGCAACCCCAACACCACCCAGCTCGCATCCCGCAACTCCACCATCACTATCCAGCCCCAGAACCTTACACCCATCAGCACCAAACTGCATCTGCCAGTCCCCCGACCACTCCAAAACCCCATCCAGACCCTCCCGAAGCGACAGCGAGTCCCCCTCCGAACCAATTTCCCCACCGATTTTCGTATCATCGGAAAATTTGCAAATGTTGCTACTCAAACCTGAATCTAAATCATTTATATATATTATAAACAACAGAGGTCCCAGGACAGAGCCTTGAGGCACTCCACTTACAACATTTTCCCACTCTGACTTGACTCCATTTATACTAACTCTCTGTTTCCTTTAGTATAGCCATGCCCTAATCCAGCTTAATATAGCACCCCCAATACCATGAGCCTCTATCTTTTTAATCAGTCTTTCATGTGGCACTGTATCAAAAGCTTTGCTAAAGTCAAGGTACACAACATCACAATCCTAACAACATCACAATCCTAAATAGAATGGATATAAACTCACTAGAACGTGTCCAGCGTAGGATGACAAAGTTAATCCCCCAAATTAGAAACCCTCGTATGTAAAATTGACAAAGCTTAAATTACATTCTTTAGAGAGTCAAAGAAGTAGATGTGACATGATAGAGATGTACAAGTGAATGAATGGACATAACAAAGGGGATATTAATAGGGTATTAAAAGTATCAACACAAGATAAAACATGAAAAAATGGATATAAGTTGGAAAAGATTTGATTTAAGAAAGATCTGGGTAAATACTGGTTCGGTAACAAGGTTGTTGATTTGTGGAACCAATTTCCGCGTAACACAATAGAAGTAAGATTCCTTGATTGTTTCAAGCGTAGGCTAGACATATTTATGAAAGAGATTTGGTGGTTATAAATAGGAGCTGCCTCGTGTGGACTAATAGGCCTGTTGCTGTTGTTGTTGTTAAAGATTCAGCTACTGGGAACAAAAAGTTCCAAGTAGCACGGGCTATGGTGAGCCCCTAATGGACTTCCAGGCCTTTTGCAGTTACCTTCATTCTTATGTTCTTAATCTTAGGATGACCAAGAAATGATGTAATTGAGATATTGAGGATGGATCTGAACTTACAGAGTATTGGGGATAGAATTTCAGAGATAATGTAGCTTCAGCGATTAGATTAATGAGAGGCGGGAGAGTTAATGAATTAACCCTCTCACTTCAAAAGATGGGAAGAACTGAATAATGCATGTGAGTATAATAAGAGAGCATACATGAGATACTAATGGTCTAATGTTACAAAATATGACGCTTGCAAGAATGTGTTGCAAAAGAAACTACACCACCATGGGAGGCATGTAACGTGGATGAAGTAATTATTCCATCAAGTTCAAGTTCAAGTACGTCTATTGAGACAAAAAAAAATAAATCTCTAAGGGACGAGTTGCTTAGGCTATTTCTACCCTTTTCTACTTCAAGTTCCTCAAGGGGCGCACACATCCAGTGAGGACAAATCACAGTACAAGAAACACATTTAGCATTGCAGGTTAATATAGTAAGCACAACATATAAGTGTTACACTATTGGGGCAAAATTCTTGCAGCTCCTAAGTATACTGTCTATCATACCATTATCACACATCCAAACAATTTGATGTGGTACACTACTTATTTCCTTATTTCTTTAATTATCAATAGTTTGCCTCTCTAATACATAGTGATCTACGGTGTGGGCGTGCACCATACTACACACTAATACATAGTGATCTACGGTGTGGGTGTGCACCATACTACACACTAATACATAGTGATCTACGGTGTGGGCGTGCACCATACTACACACTAATACATAGTGATCTACGGTGTGGGCGTGCACCATACTACACACTAATACATAGTGATCTACGGTGTGGGCGTGCACCATACTACACACTAATACATAGTGATCTACGGTGTGGGCGTGCACCATACTACACACTAATACATAGTGATCTACGGTGTGGGCGTGCACCATACTACACACTAATACATAGTGATCTACGGTGTGGGCGTGCACCATACTACACACTAATACATAGTGATCTACGGTGTGGGCGTGCACCATACTACACACTAATACATAGTCATCTACGGTGTGGGCGTGCACCATACTACACACTAATACATAGTGATCTACGGTGTGGGCGTGCACCATACTACACACTAATACATAGTCATCTACGGTGTGGGCGTGCACCATACTACACACTAATACATAGTGATCTAAGGTGTGGGCGTGCACCATACTACACACTAATACATAGTCATCTACGGTGTGGGCGTGCACCATACTACACACTAATACATAGTGATCTACGGTGTGGGCGTGCACCATACTACACACTAATACATAGTGATCTACGGTGTACTACATAATTTACACTCCTTATCTTTCTCCTTTTTATTCTCGCTATTATCTTTCATGAAGAGTTTTCAGACTCTAACTTGCTGTTGTGTGAGTAGTCAACAGCACCTTGCACACTTTTAATACCCTTTTGTTATGCACATCATCCACTTGTACACCTCTATCATGTCACCCTAACTCTTCATCTTTCTAGAGAATGTAATTTAATTAAGATTTGCCAATCTTTCTTCATATGACAGGTTTCTAATTTGAGGGATTAACTTTGTCATCCTACGCTGGACGCGTTCTGGTGAATTTATATCCATTCCATAGTATCATCTGAAGCAGAATCCTTGCTCAAGATGAATCATGTCTAAGAGTCAATCTGCCGCCATCCCTCACGCCTCGCCTGGTGTAGCCCACTCAGACATTTTCCCCCAAGATGATCCATGGTCGAGAGTTCGATCTGTGTCGCATCCATCATGTGCTCTTGAGAGCCAGCTCACGGCTCTTACACACGCACCTGGTGTCTGATCTCTGTCCCACGTCGCTCTCTTAAGAGGCGTATTCTGCTTCAGTCCTCCATTCCTCTTGCTCTCCCGTTCTCTATTTTAGTGTGAGTTGGTTGTGGGAGCTGCCTCATGCATATTGCACGAAGACAGTTATGCACCCTTCTGTTCCATTCCTTCATCCCTTCCCTTCGTCCTGGAATATTTCCATAAATCATTTAGAGTTTCTGACTTCCTCTTATCTCTCTCTCTCTCTCTCCCTTGCATTCCTCCCTTGATGGTGTAGTGTCCAGCTGATAATTGTATTGCAGACGATGAGTCACAATAACGTGGCTGAAGTATGTTGACGAATCCACACACTAGAAAATGAAGGGACGACGACGTTTCGGTCCCTTCCATTCTCAAGTCGATTGAGTCAAGACAATCGACTTGAGAATGGTCCAGGACGGACCGAAACGCCGTCGTCCCTTCATTTTTTAGTGTGTGGATTCGTCAACATGATTGTATTGCTCACATACTCTAAACTAATCTGTCATTATATGCGTTATACGTGCTGAACGGCAGACTAAATGGCTGTTGCCTCGTTCAAGGTTCAGAGAGAGGTAAATAATTAGAGATAGGTAATTTGTGAACACATGTGACACAACTACTGAGGTAACTTAAGTTGTTGTTGTTTTAGATTCAGCTACTCAGAACAATAAGTTCCAGTAGCACGGGCTATGGTGACCCCGTAAATGGAGGCTCTTTGGAGCCATTATCTGTACCAGTAGCTGATACTAGAGATCTGGCGATGGATGGTGGTCTTCATGATGGTTTTCAGCCTGGAGGGCTGGCTATACCAGTTATGGAGCTGGTGGGATTAATGTAGACCTCTAGGTTTTCCGTTTTTTCTTTGCCTGCGACTTTGGCTGAGTAGTGCTGTCGTTGGAGTTTGGTGACGTGGCCTCCATGAGGAAGTCTTGAACCGTGTAGGTGTGGTATGTGTGATGCGGCGCTGGAGCTCCTACTATGATTTCCTCGTCTGAGGAGTCCGTAACCTCCGTAGTGGGCGTTTTTGTCTTTCGCCTCGCAGCCTTAGGTAGGCTTAGGTGTCGTTGATTGGTGGTTGTAGCTATTTCAGGAGCGCTGGTGGTGCTGTTATCGTTTGTAGACAGCACGTCTGCTAGCGCGGCTGCTGAGACTGTGATGGTAGGAGTGTTGGGAGCTGGAGAAGGAATTACCTCTGTTTGTGTCGCCCGGGTCATGGGCGGTTCTGGAGTCGGTGTTGAAGTTGACCACATGGTCGTCCTGGTGGTAGTCTCCGGAGTGGTAGAGGAGGCAGTGAGATTTACGCTAGTGGCCATGATGGGGGCCAGGCCATTGTCTATGTATAATGCGTTCAGTTCACTAACAAAACGCTGGTGGTCTGGTCCTGCAAGCCTTTCCGCTAGTCTAATAAGACCAGGGATAATGCCTGCACGTGATGCAGAGGGCTGTGAAGGAGCCTGTGGGACCTTGGGTCCCCGGAACCACCTCAAGGTAACCTCAAGGTATGATATGATGTTGAGGACGCTCAGCAATCCACTGGCTGGTCCTGCTGGTAAAAAACAGTTCTTCCGGCCAGGAACTGACGTGGGAAGTGAGGATGTAGGTGGTGCTCTTTGCGAAGAATGGCATCGTTAGTGAGGAGTTTTTCTAGCTCCTCTTCACATGAAAAGAAGAGCACGATATCTTCACCTTCCTGACTAATGTCAGCGGGTTCGAGGCCAGTAACGTCCTTCAGGACCTTTAAAGTATTGCTTCTCCCGATAGCATGACCGTCAAGTGGAGTCGCTCTGACCTTAAGACGTTTGGGTCGCATTGTGCCCACACTGCTCCTTGTGATGTGTTGGCGGGAGATGTCTCCCCCGTCTGTGCTTGTAACTTAAGCAAAACTATTCTCTTTATGACAGGACACAACCTACCCTACCCCTATCCAACCCTATCCTACTGTACCTTATCCAACCCTATCCCACTGTACCTTATCCTACCGTATCCTATCCTATACTATCCCCGGTTCGGAACAGGGCTTGGAACAGAACTCATGAAGAACATTGTGTGTTCATGTCCCCGAGTCGTGCCGGGGTTCTAGAACACCATCTAGAACAACTTAGACACAATCGACTTGAGAATGGTCATAAGACGGACCGAAATGGTCCAGGACGGACCGAAACGTCGTCGTCTCTTCACCTTCTAGTGTGTGGTCTGGTCAACATACTTCAGCCACGTTATTGTGACTCATCGCCTGCAACTTAGACACAACATCAGCAGGTTCAAGTTGGCATTAGAAACTTTAATAACATGTTTAAGTTGATAGTGTCATATTCTTGAGGAAGACGTGGAGCCACTACCCTCGTTGCTGAGATGGTGGAGTCACAGGTGAACATTTACTAGCCCTCAGCAAGCTCTCAGCAGCTCGTCCACACACTCTTGTGCTTCAGCTCCTAAGCCCAGCCACTTGGGCAGTAGCGACGGTCTAGCTACAGCCCAGTTGATTGATTGATGAAGATTAAGCCACCCAAAAGGTGACACGGGCATGAATAGCCCGTAAGTGATGGCCCTTTTGAGCCATTACCAGTATCAAGAGCTGATACTGGAGATCTGTGGAGGTGCGACTGCACCCTGCGTGACGGGAGATGTCTCCCGTGTACAGCCCAAGTGTCGGCGTCGGTGTTCAATCCCTGACCGTCTAAGTGGTTGGGCACTATTCCTTTCACCCGTCCCATCCCTAATCCTTATCCTGACCCCCTTCCCAGTGCTATATAATCGTGGCGGCTTGGCGCATTCCCCTGATAATTCCCTCCTAAGTCAGGATTACATCAAAAATTAGGTTTTATAAAAACTTTTTTTTTTATCTAATTCACTCTAGTGGTTTATTAGACTCAAGCTTCACTAACATCTTTGTAACTAGTTGTTTCTAGTTTACTTGTTGTTCAGCTGTTCCTCGCTTTGAACACTGCTTCTTTGTCTCTTGTAAATTCCGACAGAATCGTTTATGTCGTTGTCATGTCCTGTATAAGTCCTCTCTCTTGCAATGTAACGAGGTAATGTGATCTGCCTTCCCCAGTGTTCAGGGAAGTGACCTCAGACTGCACGAGGAGGGGGAGGAGGGGGAGGAGGGGGAGGAGGAGGAGGGGGAGGAGGAGGAGGAGGAGGAGGGGGAGGAGGAGGGGAGGAGGAGGAGGAGGAGGGGGAGGAGGAGGGGAGGAGGAGGAGGGGAGGAGGGGGAGGAGGAGGGGAGGAGGAGGAGGGGGAGGAGGACCAACATATCAGGGTAAATATGTAGTATTAAAGGAAGTCAAAAACCTCGCCACACACAAAATATTTGGATACAATTAAATGAAAATAAAGTTTATTATTATGAACATCTTTATGTACACAACTAATTACAATTGTGACTAATCTGAGTACTTCAATTAGGTCTTATCATCGTGAGGATAATGCTGATATTGGCTCACAGAACAGAGGGTCGCACACAAGACAATAGGTCTAAACTAAAGGCTGAATCACACACACACACATTCCCAGGGGAATCGACAGGGTTGATAAAGACAGGCTGTTTAACACAAGGGGCACACGCACTAGGGGACACTGGTGGAAACTGAGTGCCCAAATGAGCCACAGAGATATTAGAAAGAACTTTTTTAGTGTCATAGTGGTTAACAAATGGAATGCATTAGGAAGCGATGTGGTGGAGGCTGACTCCATACACAGTTTCAAGTGTAGATATGATAGAGCCCAGTAGGCTCAGGAAACTGTACACCTGTTGATTGACGGTTGAGAGGCGGGACCAAAGAGCCAGAGCTCAACCCCCGCAAGCACAACTAGGTGAGTACAACTAGGTGAGTACATATATATATATATATATATATATATATATATATATATATATATATATATATATATATATATATATATATATATATATATATATATATATGTCGTACCTAGTAGCCAGAACGCACTTCTCAGCCTACTATGCAAGGCCCGATTTGCCTAATAAGCCAAGTTTTCCTGAATTAATATATTTTATCTAATTTTTTCTTATGAAATGATAAAGCTACCCATTTCATTATGTATCAGGTCAATTTTTTTTTATTGGCGTTAAAATTAACGTAGATATATGACCAAACCTAACCAACCCTACCTAACCTAACCTATCTTTATAGGTTAGGTTCGGTTAGGTAGCCGAAAAAGTTAGGTTAGGTTAGGTTAGGTAGGTTAGGTAGTCGAAAAACAATTAATTCATGAAAACTTGGCCTATTAGGCAAATCGGGCCTTGCATAGTAGGCTGACAGTGCGTTCTGGCTACTAGGTACGACATATATATATATATGTATATATAGTATATATATACAAATATATATATATATAATATATATATATATATATATATATATATATATATATATATATATTATATATATATATATATATACATACATATATGCGAACAAGCCTGAATGGTCCCCAGGACAATATGCAACTGAAAACTCACACCCCAGAAGTGACTTGAACCCATACTGCCAGGAGCAACGCAACTGGTATGTACAGGGACGCCTTAATCCGCTTAACCATCACGACCGGACATAAGGAAGTGATAGCCGAAGCTATTTGAACCACTTCCTGCCGGCACTCGGATGGTAATCTTGGGCATATCATTTTTTAAATCACCTCATTTTTTGGGGCAACACGTGAGGAACACAAATGCCCACACCCACGTACAGACTGGCGAAGTGACTCAACGGCTTGCTGACTCCTTATGTCTCTAGCGCCTTCAGCCTGAAGTCTCCAAAGGAATTTGTTGACCTACTGCGGGGAACACGGGCCACAGGGATAAGAGCCTCGTTGGACATAGAATCACTGTTTACCAACGTACCTGTGGATGAAACAATCGGGATGAGAGCGGACAGAGTGTATCGTGATCCAGCCTGTACTCCTCTTGACATACCAGAAAACATTCTAAGGAAACTACTCCAAGCTTGTACTAAAGAGGCACCCTTCTTGAGCCCGGATGGGCACATGTATAAGCAAGTAGATGGTGTCGCCATGGGTTCTCCCCTAGGTGTCCTGTTTGCGAACTTCTACATGGATACCATCGAACAAAAGGTCTTAGTCGACATGAACTTGAAACCAGCCATATACTGCAGGTATGTTGACGACAATTTTACACAGGTACCTGATGTCAGACATCTGCAGGAGCTGAAGGAGGCATTTGAGCGGAATTCTGTGTTGCGTTTCACTTACGAGATGGAGAAGGATGGGAAACTGCCCTTTCTAGATGTAACAGTCATGGAAAGGAGCGGAGGTTTCTAGACTGCAGTCTACACTAAGGAAACAAACATAGGAATGTGCCTTAATGCGAACAGTGACTGCCCAGACAGGTACAAGAGGAGTGTCGTTAACGCTTATGTCGACCGTGCTCTCAGCCACAGCTCAGGACGGAAGCAAGTCGATGAAGAACTCTGTAGGGTAAGGCAGGTCCTAGTCAACAACGGCTTCTCCAATGGTTTCGTTGAAGACATCATAAGAAGAAAGGTGAAACGCCATGCAACCTCTGAAGAGACAACTAACACAACACCTATACCCCCCTATTAGACTATTTTACAGGAACTTCTTTTCCACAGCTCATAAAACGGAGGAAAGGGTCCTAAAAGATATTGTTAATAGAAACGTTATCCCTACAGACAAAAATCAGAAGATTCAACTGACGATTTACCATAAAACCAAAAAAACGGCCCGCCTACTCATGAGAAACTCTCCAGACACAAAGCAGAAAGCTTTAAAAAGAGACCAACGTCGTCTATGCCTTCAAATGCCCACTAGGGGACTGTAAGCCTCAAAGAACTCAGTATATAGGCAAGACAACAACATCTCTTTCCAGGCGATTAACGATGCATAAGCAACAGGGCTCCATTAAGGAACATATAATCTCTTCCCACAACCAGACCATCACCAGAGAAGTCTTAGCAAACAACACAGAAATCATCGATAGCTACAGCGATAGCAGGCGGCTTGACATCTGCGAGGCACTACACATCAAGAAGTCAACACCAGCAATCAACAGCCAATTAACGCATAACTATATTCTACCCACTTCAAGACTCCGCACCAATATAGAAGCATCAAGAAATATGGGCCAATAGGCCCTCTGCAGTTACTTCCATTCTTACCTTCAATTTACCCAATTAATACCCATTTTTTAGTGTTCTGTCCTGTGTTGAAAGTTTTGTTCACCTCATCCAAAACTGTTGTAACATATCACCTCACCCAAAATGCGGGTATAAAATGAAAGCTGTTTAAATCATACCACGGGGGAGACATCTCCCGCCAACTCATCACAAGGATCAGTGTGGTCACAATGCGACCCAAACGTCTTAAGGTCAGAGCGACTCCACTTGACGGTCATGCTATCGGGAGAAGCAATACTTTAAAGGTCCTGAAGGACGTTACTGGCCTCGAACCCGCTGACATTAGTCAGGAAGGTGAAGATATCGTGCTCTTCTTTTCATGTGAAGAGGAGCTAGAAAAACTCCTCACTAACGATGCCATTCTTCGCATGTCGTACCTAGTAGCCAGAACGCACTTCTCAGCCTACTATGCAAGGCCCGATTTGCCTAATAGGCCAAGTTTTCATGAATTAATTGTTTTTCGACTACCTAACCTACCTAACCTAACCTAACCTAACTTTTTCGGCTACCTAACCTAACCTAACCTATAAAGATAGGTTAGGTTAGGTTAGGTAGGGTTGGTTAGGTTTGGTCATATATCTACGTTAATTTTAACTCCAATAAAAAAAATTGACCTCATACATAAGGAAATGGGTAGCTTTATCATTTCATAAGAAAAAAATAGAGAAAATATATTAATTCAGGAAAACTTGGCTTATTAGGTAAATGTGGCCTTGCATAGTAGGCCAAAAAGTGAGTTCTGGCTACTAGGTACGACATATTATATATATATATATATATATATATATATATATATATATATATATATATATATATATATATATATATAATGTACGAATATATGAAAACAACATTCTATTGTTCTCTGCCACACAGGGGCAGGGATAGGTTCATAAGTGATGCAGCTTTAATATAAAATAAATAAATTGTTCTTCATTCTATAAAATGGACCAGGAAATTTAGGATAGATTGTTAGGATGTCGTCTAGTACACTAGATTCAATGAAATAATTACACAGGGCACCTGGTGGCTGAGTGGACAGTACTCAGGGCTCGTAATCTTTGGGACCGGGGTTCGATCCCTGGCGATGGCGGAAAACAAATGGGCACATTTTCTTTCACCCTGTTCATCTAGCAGTAAATAGGTTTCTGGGACTTAGACAGCTGTTACGGGCTGCTCTCTAAAGGCATGTGTGTGTGTGTGTGTGTGAATAAAAATGATCGTTGATTGATTGACAGTAGCGAGGCCGGCCGAATGAGCAGAGCTCAACCCCCGCAAGCACAACTAGTTGAGTACAACTAGATGAATCCAGTTGGCGGTACAATAGGCCAGAAGTCTCTACACATAAACATCATTATCAACAACACCAGATCATTACCAGAAATATCATGACAAACAACATAAAAATAATCGACACAAGCAGCGACAGTACAAAACTGGACATCATTGACTCAAAACAATTTTAATGATTTATCACGCCCTTCGCTGCTATCTGGCGGGGGCGTAGCGCATGGTCGCCACCACTGTAGGTCAGAGTGTGGTCGGGTTGGCTGTAAAATCCTGGTTGGGCTCCGGTTAGAGATCTCCTGAACCTCTCCAGTCAGTTCAGTAGAATTCCGGGATGGTCGATAATGGTACCATCGTGGCGGAGTCGGTTAAGGCACATGTCTGGGAATTACCAGACACGTGCCAATATATATATACATAATATATAAATATATATATATATATATATATATATATATATATATATATATATATATATATATATTATATATATATATATATATATATATATACGTAAATATAAGGAAACATTATAGGCAGGTGGATAGTTGAGATCGTCCATCAATCCAGTTCATCTCACTTTGGGAAAGTGAGTCGATGGACCTTGGGGCCGTGTTGTCAGGTGCTGTCTCCCTCGTGGAGAAAACTTCAAAGAACTTATTTTCAGTTTGCCTCTCAAGACGACCACGAAAGTCATAAACATTTGGACCAAGTCAGCGACTCGTATCGTGGAAGGAAAGGCAGATGGAAAAATATATTTAGCCAACGCCTTCGCCTTTAATGTTGCATAACTGTGTAAATATGATTTTATTCATTCTGCAAATGAAAATATAGTTTGGGCATTATTTAAAATTTGATATTATTCAGTGTGCATTGTGAATTGAGGAATATTTTTGGCTGAGAACCTTTCCCTAACAGGTTCCCAGAATGATATATATTGGCTAGTGTTGTGCAGGAAGGGAAATTGAAATTGAAATAAGTTTATTGAAGTATAAATACACACAATGGGATGAGGTAGCTCAAGCTATCCTCACCCCGTTCAATACAACATGTTGATGTATATATAGACATACATCAACAATAAACATATTACTGAACATTCTGAGTGACAAACATATATATTTCTACCTATAAACATGCAGTATGTTACCAAACGTACACAAAGACTTTTATAACTAGGCACACAGACAATTCGCAATAGACATTCAGACAATTCAACAAAAGGTTACAATCTTGGTGTAAAATTCTTATATCTCTCCAGAATATCATCAACCTTTCCATTGTGACACATTCAGGCTATTGGCTCAGGAACAGTCCTTATCTCAGTGTTTTCTATATACATTATTCAACGGGTCATCAATAACATAATGGGTGAGCGTGTGAGCCCTTAACACAATGGGTGAGGGTGTGAGCCCTTAACATAATGGGTGAGGGTGTGAGCCCTTAACACAATGGGTGAGGGTGTGAGCCCTTAACATAATGGGTGAGGGTGTGAGCCCTTAACATACCACATAGTTTACACTTGGTGTCATTACCATTAACACCCGTTCCATATTCCCAGTCATATGTGTACCCCAAGCCTGAGCCACATGTGTACAGAGTCACTCCAAGCATTTCTCCTTTTACCATATGTGAAATGTCGGTGTTTTGACTCACACACCTGTGTCTAGTAGCCTGTGGTACTGGAGCAAGCACAGTAGCCTGTGGTACTGGAGCAAGCACAGTAGCCTGTGGTACTGGAGCAAGCACAGTAGCCTGTGGTACTGGAGCAAGCACAGTAGCCTGTGGTACTGGAGCAAGCACAGTAGCCTGTGGTACTGGAGCAAGCACAGTAGCCTGTGGTACTGGAGCAAGCACAGTAGCCTGTGGTACTGGAGCAAGCACAGTAGCCTGTGGTACTGGAGCAAGCACAGTAGCCTGTGGTACTGGAGCAAGCACAGTACCCTGTGGTACTGGAGCAAGCACAGTAGCCTGTGGTACTGGAGCAAGCACAGTAGCCTGTGGTACTGGAGCAAGCACAGTAGCCTGTGGTACTGGAGCAAGCACAGTAGCCTGTGGTACTGGAGCAAGCACAGTAGCCTGTGGTACTGGAGCAAGCACAGTAGCCTGTGGTACTAGAGCAAGCACAGTAGCCTGTGGTACTGGAGCAAGCACAGTATCCTGTGGTACTGGAGCAAGCACAGTAGCCTGTGGTACTGGAGCAAGCACAGTATCCTGTGGTACTGGAGCAAGCACAGTAGCCTGTGGTACTGGAGCAAGCACAGTATCCTGTGGTACTGGAGCAAGCACAGTAGCCTGTGGTACTGGAGCAAGCACAGTATCCTGTGGTACTGGAGCAAGCACAGTAGCCTGTGGTACTGGAGCAAGCACAGTATCCTGTGGTACTGGAGCAAGCACAGTAGCCTGTGGTACTGGAGCAAGCACAGTATCCTGTGGTACTGGAGCAAGCACAGTAGCCTGTGGTACTGGAGCAAGCACAGTAGCCTGTGGTACTGGAGCAAGCACAGTAGCCTGTGGTACTGGAGCAAGCACAGTAGCCTGTGGTACTGGAGCAAGCACAGTAGCCTGTGGTACTGGAGCAAGCACAGTAGCCTGTGGTACTGGAGCAAGCACAGTAGCCTGTGGTACTGGAGCAAGCACAGTATCCTGTGGTACTGGAGCAAGCACAGTAGCCTGTGGTACTGGAGCAAGCACAGTACCCTGTGGTACTGGAGCAAGCACAGTACCCTGTGGTACTGGAGCAAGCACAGTACCCTGTGGTACTGGAGCAAGCACAGTACCCTGAGGTACTGGAGCAAGCACAGTACCCTGAAGTACTGGAGCAAGCACAGTACCCTGTGGTACTGGAGCAAGCACAGTACCCTGAGGTACTGGAGCAAGCACAGTACCCTGAGGTACTGGAGCAAGCACAGTACCCTGAGGTACTGGAGCAAGCACAGTACCCTGTGGTACTGGAGCAAGCACAGTAGCCTGTGGTACTGGAGCAAGCACAGTACCCTGAGGTACTGGAGCAAGCACAGTACCCTGAGGTACTGGAGCAAGCACAGTACCCTGTGGTACTGGAGCAAGCACAGTACCCTGAGGTACTGGAGCAAGCACAGTACCCTGAGGTACTGGAGCAAGCACAGTACCCTGAGGTACTGGAGCAAGCACAGTACCCTGTGGTACTGGAGCAAGCACAGTAGCCTGTGGTACTGGAGCAAGCACAGTACCCTGAGGTACTGGAGCAAGCACAGTACCCTGAGGTACTGGAGCAAGCACAGTACCCTGTGGTACTGGAGCAAGCACAGTACCCTGAGGTACTGGAGCAAGCACAGTACCCTGAGGTACTGGAGCAAGCACAGTACCCAGTGGTACTGTAGCAAGCACCGTACCCTGAGGTACTGGAGCAAGCACAGTACCCTGAGGTACTGGAGCAAGCACAGTTCCCTGAGGTACTGGAGCAAGCACAGTTCCCTGAGGTACTGGAGCAAGCACAGTTCCCTGAGGTACTGGAGCAAGTACAGTACCCTGTGGTACTGGAGCAAGCACAGTACCCTGAGGTACTGGAGCAAGTACAGTACCCAGTGGTACTGTAGCAAGCACCGTACCCTGAGGTACTGGAGCAAGCACCGTACCCTGAGGTACTGGAGCAAGCACCGTACCCTGAGGTACTGGAGCAAGCACCGTACCCTGAGGTACTGGAGCAAGCACCGTACCCTGTGGTACTGGAGCAAGCACAGTAGCCTGTGGTACTGGAGCAAGCACAGTACCCTGAGGTACTGGAGCAAGCACAATACCCTGAGGTACTGGAGCAAGCACAGTACCCTGAGGTACTGGAGCAAGCACAGTACCCTGAGGTACTGGAGCAAGCACAGTACCCTGAGGTACTGGAGCAAGCACAGTACCCTGAGGTACTGGAGCAAGCACAGTACCCTGAGGTACTGGAGCAAGCACAGTACCCTGAGGTACTGGAGCAAGCACAGTAGCATGGATATATGATAATCTTGCCATATATCTGCCTCCCATGATATCATTACTTCAATGATGATAACGTAAATCAAGAATATTAAAAAATAAACGATTTAATTAATTTTTGTTTGTTTGTTAGTATATAATATTCTTGTTTCTATTTGTCTGATCGACATTCTTGCTTCTCTAAGAATATTTAATAATTCTTGCTCCATAGGTTTATTAACAAGTAATGTATCAAGAGAAGATACTAAGCTTGGGAGTGTCACCCAGCTCAAGCTGTCTACCAAATGTCTACTGGTAGATAGCTGGTAGACAGTTGCTGGGGAGGGGGGGAACGATATACATACAAACATACTTATCTATACACCCGTGTGTGTGTGTGTGTGTGTGTGTGTGTGTGTGTGTGTGTGCGTGTGTGTGTGTGTGTTGTGCATGTAATATTATATTATTCCATTGTGGTAATTATTCATTCTTGATCGTCCGTGGAACGGAGTGATATCATTCATGTGTAGCTTGCAGGTGTGGAATTTCAACACTGAGCGCTCAGGTATGTGTAACGTCAGTGATTCCTGGCAAAGATTATTGTGGAGTGGCCCCCAGTGTGGTTTAATTTCTTGTATTGTTCCCAGGGCGTGAGAAGTGTGATTATATATACATATTGTGGTTGCAGTATTAACGTAATTTTGGTAGAATTTGGTGAGTGACGAGGCTGTCGGGAGTGACAGCCCTCGCTCTGTCGAGTAACGTAAAACTCGGGAGTGTTTATTCGGCATGCGTGATCGATAAATCACTCACCCATGTGATTTAGGAGTGCGAGATCTCTTAGCTGTTCCCAATAACGTTTGATAGCTGTAGCTACATGTGTCAGCAGTAATTGTATATATATATATAATCGTAGTGTCACGGTGCCCAGTGTTATTGTGTTATTAACTGGTGATTATTGCAAATTTGGGACCTATGTTCTAGGGGTTATGAGAGCACTGGGGTCATTTGCAACAGTAAATAAGTAAGTGTTGAGCAGCTTCTAATACTTGGAAATTAGAGTACTTGCCGTGTGTGTGTGTTGCAAAGGGGTTGTCATGTTAGTGATTGTTGCTAGAGTTGAGCAATCACCGTGGGTAACTGCAGTTCAGTAAAGCCATTGTGGGGCATGTTCTAGAGGGTTCATGTCCTGTATGTTATTTTACTAGGTTCTGCAGTATTGTCATTGCAACCGATTGTAACGTAAATCACTGTGATTGTTAGTGTGATTGTCATTGTCGTGGGTGAACTCGGCTGTAGACGAGTACTTGGATACACGTATATTCTCTGTTTATCTGGTAGGACATCGAAGTCCAGTATTCAGTGAGGTGATTGCGAGGCAATTAATATACGTAACCGAGGGACGCCCATGCTTTAAGAGAATTTGTTCTTTACAATATGAATAACGTAGAATACGTTTGGGTTAATTTACTTTCCTGCAAGCAGCTACGGTAGTCTCAAGGAGCCTAGCCACCAGCCAGATAAGAATTAGAGTATTGTCTGTCGTAATTAACGGTCAGTGGGCCGGGTAATTGACGTGTTTCAGGAAGTCAAAGTAATTAACTCGATCCTTGTTGATCGACTCACACGAGGCTACATTGTTCCATTAACGTAACGTCGTTTATTTATGTCCGGAAGTACCGGCACTTGATTGACTCGTGGGAAGAGTAACGTCATTTTAGAATAACGTAAACGTGGTGCCTAATTACTGTTATATAGCCACTAATTGGTCTGAGTATGGAAGGCTCAGACGGAATTCATACCTTAATGTAAATTGCTGAGCCAGTGTGAAAGGTTCGCAATTTAACTGTTTATTATTGATCTTGAGGATAGTAATTAATTACTCTAAAGGTAATCACGAGTGATTACCGTTCTCTTAGCACTTTGGACATTGTAAATCAGAGTTTACCATCGCTGAGTGATTAGTAACCGATTAACGTAAATTAACGTAACTAGTAAAGAGATTAATCAGCTGTCTGTAGTACAGGGATTAATGGGATTTTCTCACTGAATGCTGAGGGTAGAATGTTGTGTAATTTCCGCGTTACTAGTGACAGTTGTAAGAGTTATTAAATTAACGTAAATGTATTGTGTTATTAACGTAAATCAATTGTTGATTGTTGATCGTCCGTGGACGAAGTGTTACCGTAAAGATAAATTGAGGAAGGGTGCTGGAGTTGCCCAGTGAACCATTAGTTATGATGTCATTGAAAGGCTACTGATTTGATTGCATTGCAACGCTATTGCAGGTGTAGACTGCACTGAGGCGTAGAACAGTTAGGAGGTTACTTAGAGACGTGTTTCAGAACTCACTGTGTCATTTGTTGTAATTGTGATATAGATCTGTTAGTTCTTTGCTTGCTGGTTGATTCCTCGTGTGGGCACGCTTATGTTCGAGTTAGTTCATTATGCAGTCCGAGGGGCTGGGTCTAGCTGTCATTGATATGTTCACAGGAAGGATTTCGAGTAACGTCATTGACATTCTTTTGTTTGTTGTAGTAGTTAGTACTTATTGAATAAACTAAGTTGTTATGTTAACACTGTCTTTTCGTTACACCCCACACATTATTATTGTTATGCAATGTTCTTCACACTCGACTATTTGGAGACTTATTTCTGAGCTTTGGATCAAATATATGGCACCACACAACAATAAATTATTGTTGTGAGAGCCGCCAGGACCTACTCGTTAGATTCGCTTCGGCGATTAGCGAAGTCGACGACCTAAGTGGAGGGGATTTCAATTTCATTGGGGTCTCGGCGTTGCTCGCGCCTAGTCAATTGTTCGTACATGTCCCAAAGTGGGAATGAGCTGCTTACTACACTGGGTGTGTTAGCTAAGCAAGTCCTTCCTCAGGCGACC
>WNGS01001033.1:36481-73619 GCA_020271785.1 Procambarus virginalis | reverse complement strand
CTTGCAGTGATGCTACCCTGCAGTGATGCTACCCTGCAGTGTGCTACCTTGCAGTGATGCTACCTTGCAGTGATGCTACCTTGCAGTGATGCTACCTTGCAGTGATGCTACTTTGCAATGATGCTATCTTGCAGTGATGCTACCTTGCAGTGATGCTATCTTGCAGTGATGCTACCTTGCAATGATGCTATCTTGCAGTGATGCTACCTTGCAATGATGCTATCTTGCAGTGATGCTACCTTGCAATGATGCTATCTTGCAGTGATGCTACCTTGCAATGATGCTACCTTGCAGTGATGCTACCTTGCAATGATGCTACCTTGCAGTGATGCTACCTTGCATGATGCTACCTTGCAGTGATGCTACCCTGCAGTGATGCTACCTTGCAGTGATGCTACCTTGCAGTGATGCTACCTTGCAGTGATGCTACCTTGCAATGCAAGTCCATGTTGGACATAACCATAATTTTATCAGAATTACATACAAACAATTCATTGAACGAAATGAACATTTCACCTTGCTGCCACATGCTCACAACCCCTCACACACCTTGCTGCCACATGCTCACAACCCCTCACACCACCTTGCTGCCACATGCTCACAACCCCTCACAACACCTTGCTGCACATGCTCACAACCCCTCACACCACCTTGCTGCCACATGCTCACAACCCCTCACAACACCTTGCTGCCACATGCTCACAACCCCTCACACCACCTTGCTGCCACATGCTCACAACCCCTCACAACACCTTGCTGCCACATGCTCACAACCCCTCACAACACCTTGCTGCCACATGCTCACAACCCCTCACACCACCTTGCTGCCACATGCTAACAACCCCTCACAACACCTTGCTGCCACATGCTCACAACCCCTCACAACACCTTGCTGCCACATGCTCACAACCCCTCACAACACCTTGCTGCCACATGCTCACAACCCCTCACAACACCTTGCTGCCACATGCTCACAACCCCTCACAACACCTTGCTGCCACATGCTCACAACCCCTCACAACACCTTGCTGCCACATGCTCACAACCCCTCACACTGCCAGGACACCTTGCTGCCACATGCTCACAACCCCTCACAACACCTTGCTGCCACATGCTCACAACCCCTCACACCACCTTGCTGCCACACGCTCACAACCCCTCACAACACCTTGCTGCCACATGCTCACAACCCCTCACAACACCTTGCTGCCACATGCTCACAACCCCTCACAACACCTTGCTGCCACATGCTCACAACCCCTCACACACCTTGCTGCTACATGCTCACAACCCCTCACAACACCTTTCTGCCACATACTCACAACCCCTCACAACACCTTTCTGCCACATACTCACAACCCCTCATTTCCATGTGATCACAACACTTCACGGCTACATGCTCATAACCTCTCACTTCTGTGTGGTCACAACCCAGGTGACCACACAGAAATGTGGTCACCTGGATCACAGGTATAATGGTCCAGGGAACATATGAACCTGGTAATAAATCACAGGTGTAATGATCCAGGTAATGATCTTACCTGGATCATTACACCTGTGATTTATTACCAGGTTCATATGTTACCTGGACCATTACACCTGTAATTTATTACCAGGTCTTTCAACACTTAAACCATTTGCTGATACGATTCAAAGTGAGTGTGTCACTACCGTGATCACTGAGTACGGACATAACTTAATGCCCGAGATACTGAAAGTGTTCAGCTGTGGCCAAGCTTGGCAATACTACATGGAATTCTCTGTCTAAAAGTAAATGTTTTAAGAACAATTAATTTTCAAGACTTTACCTGCAACAAAATCTTGCTGTATCATATAATTTATCTTAATATTAACTAAAATCTGTAATAAATTTTAACGAGTATATTAGCCTTCTTATATTAAAAGTTGCCAAAGAAGCTTTTCAAGTAATTATCTAAATTTTGAGTTATCAGAACTAACTGAGATATTTAGATTTAAACTAATTAATACAAAAGCGGTAAATTACCTTTTTCTGTTGTGAAGGCATGAATTTGTCATATTCTAGCAGATAGTTTATATTGCAATATAGATGAATCTAATAAGACTAATTGGTAGTCTACAATGATGGTGATATCAAAGACTTGCATGAGAAACAAAGAAGGTAAACACGCATGTGCACACACACTGACACAAGGTGTATAATGATGGCGACCTGTGCTCCTCACCTGTGCATGTTGTGCCATTAAATACTTCATCAGCGGGACACACACATTGTGCGACCTTCTTGCCAGTTCCGCATTTATTGTTCCCTTGCTCTTCGCTATGGCCTTTTCCCTGAGGAAAACATTTATTTTGAATTTTTGTTATTGTTAATTTAGTTGTTGTAGCCGTACACACACGCATCAGTTGTATGACACGTCGAGAACTGAAGTTCTCGACGTGAACATTTTGTATTTCCTTATCATAACTTTATATTATATTAACTACTAATCTGTCTTCCATGATTATTTCGCTACAAAATGTAATTGTTTAAGAGGTTTCCATCTAGCTGTATTGTTCTTTAGCTTTGTTGTCTAAGTTAAAAATAAAATCCCAGGTCACTGTCTTTGATCTGTGTAGAAATAGATAATTTAACACTAAGGTAATTATTATTTCATGTATAATACATACATTTAGGACACTTGGAAAATAAAAACTGTGGTTTAATTATTTGGTTGAGTTATAATGCGAACTGTTGTTTTTGTTAGATTTATTGATCAGTATTGGTCTATTATTACCAGATAATAGAATTGAAATTATCAATATACATGAAATTATCTCAAAGTTAATCATATATGAGTGTGCATTTCTCAATAAAGTTCTTGATTGATTGCTTGATTGATCTAATCTCTTATGATAACTTAAAGTTATATATAGAAAGTCGCACAGGGCTACAGATACAATAATTGCAAAGTAATAAGAACTACCAGATATACAAACTCACGTGTCCGTGGCGGAGACTGACGTCACTCATTACTCCAGCTGTGATGAGTAGTACAATGGCTGCCACAAGCACCGTACACCGCATGTTGATCATCTCGGCACTGTCTCGTGTACTGGCACACTAGCTGGACACTGGGGAGACACCAGACTGTTACTGCCTGGACACTGGGGAGACACCAGACTGTTACTGCCTGGACACTGGGAGACACCAGACTGTTACTGCCTGGACACTGGGGAGACACCAGACTGTTACTGCCAGGACACTGGGGAGACACCAGACTGTTAATGCCTGGACAGTGATGCCTTTCAGTGTTAACTGTTTTAATAATGTAGAGTGCACACTATCTTTCTTGGGCGCATTTACAAAATCAACTGATAAATCCCAGTTATCCCATGGAGTACTCAGAGTATGGGAAACGATGTGTATCAGTGCTATACCGACGGCTCTGTAGAAGAGGGTGGACGATGTACCGGATGTGCATGTAATATATTTGAACAATCTTCTCTCGTACATACAGCAAAGAAGCGCGTCAATGACTGGGCAAGTACAACTCAAACCGAACTTGCAGGCATATACCTTGCCACTGAATTTTTAAAAGACAAAGGCAGTGGACTTATATACTGTGACTCGCAGAGTGCACTCCTGGCATTGAACGCACATAGTAGTGACACCCAGAAAATAGTCAGTGATATTCGAATGAATGTTTTAGCTGCTAAAGAAAACAGATTTGAAATTAAATTCCTATGGATACCATCACATGTTGGCATCTCAAGGTATGACACTGTTGATATGCTTGCAAAGACAGCCTGTAGAACACCAGTGGTAGAAATTGATATGGGTATTTCATTAGCAGTGACAAAGAGAATACTTAAATATCTAATGAAGATCTCACCGACCTAACAAATTCACAAAGACCTGAAAGTTGTAGCATTAAATATTATGATAGATATCGCGAGGAAACATTCACATATGGGACTAATAGAACAAGAACCCGGCAATGTGATGTTATAGTGGCCAGAATACGCCTGGGATATAGATGTATCTGGCAGCTTTCTCAAAACCCAAATGTCGAGTATACTATGTGTCAACTTTGTGAAAGAGAAAACATGCACTCTCTTGAACATTATATTGTAGAATGTCCCATACTGGCTGACTTTCGCCCTCCTGGGCTAAGGTATGCTGAACTCTGTAATTACTATATGAGTACTGGAACACTTGATGATGAATTGGACTTGTATCCAAGATTGACCATGTAATAGATTAATTATACAATGTATATGATGTAACTATATAACCTGAGCTTGTAAAAGCACCTTAATCACCTTCAGTGATTAAGTGCTTAATTGCACACTAGTTTCTTTATCAGCTATCTCACCCTGTCAGTGAATGAGACAAATGTCTGTGAATGCATGTGTGTATATATGTATATGTGTGTGTGTATGTATATGTATGGGTATAAAGTATATATGGAAGGTGATCAGAATTACATTTCACCTTTGTAAATGTACATTAATGACACTGTGTAGAAGACACATCGAACACTTTATGTAAGGCATACATAAATCGGTGTATCTATGTATTTACGTATATAGGTTAGCTTAGCATTTTAAAAGCACCGACTCACCTTCAGTGGTTGATTGTTCAATAAACCCTTGAGATATATATTTAACACATCTCTAACCCTATCCATGGAGGACAGAAGAAAATGTATATATGCTGTTTAGCATTGTAAATGTGTGGCCACGTCTGTGGTAGAAAATAATAATAATAAAAAAAAATGCCTGGACACTGGGGAGTGTTATGACCCCAGGTAGCCTGAAGAACGAGTGTACACCAATGAGAGTTATTCGGCAAACTGGACCTAATTGAGTGATCAGAGGAAGTATAGATATATAAATATATACTAAATACATAACAAATGTTAATGAATAGTTTAAAAGCATGGCCAGAGGATGAACATGTAAATAAATGACATGACATGAGATGTCGATACTTTGCTAACAAGGTGTGAAGCTCGCCGGGGACGTCTCGACCTTCACTTGAGCAACAGAGATCGTGAGAGAGGGTTGTACTGTGTTTGAGCTACTGGCAGAAAAGGAGGAACCCCTAGTTGTGGGAACCTACAAGAGGAGGTAATCAAGCAGACATTTATGTGTGAAGCCTGAGGACGACTAAAAGTGCTCAAGTCAGTTCTAGAAGAGGCCTTGTGAGGCAGTCCAATAGCGATTTTGTGGGCGCCATTGTGAGGATCTGGACCTGAACGCCCTCAACAGATAAATTCTGCAGTAAGTTAAAATAACACTTGTTGCAGTAGTTGCCTGTGTTTGATCGTGTGCCCAGCGATCATGGCAAGTGTTTATGAATATAGTATATATGTTATATTAAGGCAGTGAGCTGAAATAATAGAGTAGAGATAGAGGAACATCCTGGAGGGCGGAGGGATACGTCCACCCTCTCGGGAGGCCAGTGGCTGACTGAGTGAAGGAGCCCAGGGGCCATTTGGGACTCGCCCAGATGGGGGAGGACCATCGCCACGTGTTAAATTTTAAAGAGATGTCGGATGGAGGAAATTTATTTTCTCTGAATACATTTAATTATGTTTTAGTAGGGAAACATTTTTATTGGCATGTCAATGGAAATTGCAGGTTTGTTTGGGGGAGGAGTTGATGGAAGAACTTCGAGGCCAGGGAAGAAGTTAATGGAGGAAACTTCGAGGCTGGAGAGGTGAATGCTGAACTCTGTGGGAGAGCAGAGCTTCATAGTGAGGAGTGGACCTCAAGCAGTGTAGAGGAGCAGTGAAGAGGAGTTTAACGTGTTTCTGTGGTGAAGTGGTGAAGCATCACCGCTGTTTGATGAGAACTTCATTGCTTAGCAGTTTGGGAGGACTGATGAAGAGCCTTGTTGACTATTTTGGAGAACCTAGAGATATACATGGTAGTGAGCCTCCAGGAGCAGAACAGAGGTTCATGGTGATATCACATGATGTATAAGGCGAGTGTTTGAATGCTTATTCGCGTGTAAGACGTAATGTAAGGTGAGAGATTAATTTCTTTTGTGTTGGGGAATATTTATGCAGATGTTTCAGGTGTTTCAGCCACAGGCTGAGTTTTATATACTTTTAGAGCTGATTGTACAATAGTGTTGTGACGATATTGCAATCCCCACTTGGTGAGGGAGTAGTAAGTGGTAAGCCAAGAGTTGAGCAGCCACTTCATATGGACGATTGGTGAAGCCAGGATGTGGTACTGAATTGCTACTGGGATGTAGTAGCTTAGAGTGTTGTATGTTATGTTAATATTTTACTTTTTTTATGTAGTGTACTTTATAAGTTTTTTTGTTTATTAAATGTGTATCGTTAACTGATTTTTGCCCTTGCCCTTGTGAGACTTCCCAAAAAGCAGAAGTGAGAAAGAGAGAGACAGAGAAAGGATCACAGCCGCAGACAGGGTGACAGAATTCTAATTCAGAAAAGGGGGAATTAGGAGATCATTCCAAACAAGGAAAAAGTGGGGAGTCACAGCGGCTCAAGTAGGGTGTGTACACAGAACAACGAGGCCACTGTTGGAGCCGCACCCCTAGATATGTGATGATGAACCCCTCTCTAAGATCAAGAGGCGTACAGGGGGTACTCCTGAGAAAACTACAATCACTCTAGAGTTCATTGCTGGTCGACCGACGGTAGCAGGAGTGTGGCTGCAGAAGTCAGTTGTCTGATCTGGCAGAGAGTGGTTGAGGGACGTTGTCCACCTGTACGTATGTAACCGTCTGGTACAGCAACAGAGCTCTTTTGGAGGTTTAAGTTCCATTAGCCCCAACCCCTCAAGTCAGAACAGGAGACACCAGACAGTTACTGCCTGGCCACAATGGAGACACCAAACTTTTACTGCCTGGACACTGGGGAGACACCAGACTGTTACTGCCTGCCTGGACACTGGGGAGACACCAGACTGTTACTGCCTGGACACTGGGGAGACACCAGACTGTTACTGCCTGGACACTGGGGAGACACCAGACTGTTATTGCCTGCCTGGACACTGGGGAGACATCAGACTGTTATTGCCTGCCTGGACACTGGGGAGACACACCAGACTGTTATTGCCTGGACACTGGGGAGACACCAGACTGTTACTGCATGGACACTGGGGAGACACCAGACTGTTACTGCCTGGACACTGGGGAGACACCAGACTGTTACTGCCTGGACACTGGGGAGACACCAGACTGTTACTTCCTGGACACTGGGGAGACACCAGACTGTTACTGCCTGGACACTGGGGAGACACCAGACTGTTACTGCCTGGACACTGGGGAGACACCAGACTGTTATTGCCTGCCTGGACACTGGGGAGACACCAGACTGTTATTGCCTGGACACTGGGGAGACACCAGAATGTTATTGCCTGGACACTGGGGAGACACCAGACTGTTATTGCCTGCCTGGACACTGGGGAGACACACCAGACTGTTACTGCCTGGACACTGGGGAGACACCAGACTGTTACTGCCTGGACACTGGGGAGACACCAGACTGTTACTGCCAGGACACTGGAGAGACACCAGACTGTTACTGCCTGGACACTGGGGAGACACCAGACTGTTACTGCCTGGACACTGGGGAGACACCAGACTGTTACTGCCTGGACACTGGGGAGACACCAGACTGTTACTGCCTGGACACTGGGGAGACACCAGACTGTTACTGCCTGGACACTGGGGAGACACCAGACTGTTACTGCCTGGACACTGGGGAGACACCAGACTGTTACTGCCTGGACACTGGGGAGACACCAGACTGTTACTGCCTGGACACTGGGGAGACACCAGACTGTTACTGCCTGGACACTGGGGAGACACCAGACTGTTACTGCCAGGACACTGGAGAGACACCAGACTGTTATTGCCTGGACACTGGGGAGACACCAGACTGTTACTGCCAGGACACTGGAGAGACACCAGACTGTTACTGCCTGGACACTGGAGAGACTTCTTCGCGGCAGCATCTGCACGCTCTTTTAAGGAAACGTCAATGTGGCTGGGAACCGAACAAAACTCGACTGTCCTAAATCTGCTGGAGATACGAAACGGCCAATACTGAATTTCGACGACCATAGTTTGGACAGGATTGAAAGACTCCCTAACCACGTTGCGAGAATCAACTACAAAAAAAATAAAGATTGACAGCGAGAAAGCAGTTGACGAAGAGCATAACAAATTGCGTAAAGTTCTGTCGGAAGATGCTAGTCTCCATGGGGCAGGCGAAACATTTAGGTGTAGATAGGAAATACAACGGAGCAGTCTACACCTTCTGCAGTCTTAGACCCATCTGTGAAGACGGAGGTGAAGCAGGAGTGTAAATAAAAGTGAGCAAGGAAAAGTCGTTTCCGAACTGTAGGAGGAAACGGTAAAGGCTTTGTCATGCTGGTCTATGTTTTTCACAACATTGGAAGAAGGAAAGGGAGTAAGCAGGACCCTCAATGTGTGCAAGGATGGAGCGACACAAGGAGAAATATTGGAAACTCGAACCAAGAGAAAATCTTGCAAGCGAGACAGTCGTACAGAATGGGTAAGTTGGTGAAAGGAATAGGGCCCACCGGAGGTGTGAAGGTCAATATACGCCATCATATTATAGGGACCTCGTAAGGTAGCGAAGACAGTAGTGATCATGGCGATCCTCTAGAGACAGGACGCCTGTTTCAACATACCGGCTCTGGGTAGGAGTCGAACAAAAGACACCAGAGCTGAGGCGTAACCAAGTATGGTGAAAAAAATAAGCCGACGAAGAGTTGAGGGAGGCAGACGAGTAAGCAGGACAGCTATGATCGAGTTTAAACAGCACGAGAGAAGATTGTAAAGAGCGGAACATGCGCCTATCAGCTCCCCAGGAAGTATGGGACAAGACCTTAAGTAGGTTAAGCGACTTTTGGCACTGAACTCTGAGGTAAGAGATATTGGGGCGACCAAGAATCGGTCGCCCCATTATCAGTGTCAGAGAATAACCCCACAAGTTAGGAAGAATCTGAATGCAAAAAAGGATTACCATAAAGCGACAAAGGAGGGGGGGGGGGTCGAATAACGACCTGCTTCTAAGTAAAAGACATAGCACAAGTCACAGTTGTAGACAACTTAAAACCATGATTGGTGGCCCAGGACGACAAGTCATCAATCACAAGTTGAAGCCGCCGTTGGAAGAAAGGCGAATAGTCACCTTGACAGCAGAAGGTAAGATTGTCAACATAGAGAACTGAGAAACTGTCAGAGGGAAGGGAGGAAAGAAAACCATTGAGGGCAACCAAGAAAAGTGTAATGCTCAGAACACTGCCGTTGGGTACACCTTCGTATTGCCGAAAAAGAGTCAGAGAGAGAGTGGTACCAATCCTCACTCTAAAGGAATGGTTAGAAAGGAAGCTTTGGAGGAACACAGGGATAATACCAAGAAGGACAAAATAATGGAGTTGGGACAGAATATGGTATCTCCAGGTGGTGTCATATGCCTTTTCCAGGTCAAAAAGGACAGCAAGAACGGGTCTTCTCAGCAAAAATATAGACCTAGATTTTCACTAATATTTCAGTCGTGCTGCGACCGTGTCGACACTGTGACAATTGAGACAGGAAGAGGTGGTGAAAGTGCTCTAAAAAACACCTCAATCGGACAATGACCATACATTCAAAAAGTTTGCAGACGCAACTCGTTAGTGCAATGGAGCAGAAATCTCTATCTGATGACCCTAGAGAACCGGGTTTCCAAGCAGGAAGAACAACTTCAAGCCAGTCCTCGAGGACTAACGACGGCTCCCAGACACCTTACATTTTCATTACCTTGTGTAGCTTCGGGGGATCAATTGCCCCTAGGCCCGGTCTCCGACCATGTCTCCCGGTTGGTCGTCTGGTCAACCAGATTTTTGGACGCGGCTGCTCGCAGCCTGACATACGAAATACAGCCTGTGTGATCAGGTATTATAACTGATCAGGATTCCGGTTGGTCGGCATGTCAACCAGGCTGTTGGGCAGCCTGACGAATAAATATTTAGTAAATACTAAAATGTGCATGGAGGGAGATGGCGAAGCATCTCATAATGAATATCCTGTGAGCCCGCAGCCATACAACTGCACAGGGTCAGGGGCAAACTAGAGTTCTGAAAGATAGAAAGAATTGTTATAGGGAAGTTGAAGATGAGTGCAAAAATCTAAGGGACAAGATTCAAGAAGGGGCTTACGATTCTAAAAGTGTGAACTCAGTTAGGTCACGACCGACACCAGATCCACCACAATAGAACCTCAGTGGTTAGGGACTAGCGAAACATTTAGGACAAACTTACATCGCTATCTTACAGACTTTCTTCCAGACCAGGGGCAAGAGAGTGTCAGTTGTAATGGTACATACACAACATTACCAACTCTCATGCTTAACCATACGGCCGAGTGCAAGTAGGGTGAGTAGGGCGAGTGCGAGTAGGGCAAGTGCGAGTAGGGCAAGTGCGAGTAGGGCAAGTGCGAGTAGGGCAAGTGCGAGTAGGGCAAGTGCGAGTAGGGCAAGTGCGAGTAGGGCAAGTACGAGTAGGGCAAGTGCGAGTAGGGCAAGTGCGAGTAGAGCGAGTGTGAGTAGGGCAAGTGCGAGTAGGGCAAGTACGAGTAGGGCAAGTGCGAGTAGGGCAAGTGCGAGTAGGGCAAGTACGAGTAGGGCAAGTGCGAGTAGGGCAAGTACGAGTAGGGCAAGTGCGAGTAGGGCAAGTACGAGTAGGGCAAGTGCGAGTAGGGCAAGTGCGAGTAGGGCAAGTACGAGTAGGGCGAGTGCGAGTAGGGCGAGTGCAAGTAGGGCCTTCCAAAACAAAATAACAGAATCGGGCGTTCGTTGGCGTCGGTGTTTCTCCCAGGCTGCACGCTCACTGCACAGTCTGCATTCCACCAGGGAATGCACTTCTGTGTGCCCTGGGATATAGAACAAGGGACAGAGCAGAGGGCAACATCGATAACGGTGTCATGGAAAAAGGAGGAGGGCTCAAAGGAGAGGCAGGTCAGAGAGGTCAGAAAGAGCAGCGCATAAGGTGAATAGCTTCCAGTCAGACTTGGCAAACTGCTGCCAAGGAAGGAGAGGGGGAGGGTAACAAGAGAAAAAGGTGACAAGCATGAGGAAATGGTCACTTATGAGGTATTCAAGAACCCACAATGTGAAGTCTAAATAAAGAGAAGATGAGCACAGAGAGAGAGATCAAGACAGGAAAGGGTGCGAGTGCAGGTGACAACATGAGTGGGTTCACCAGAATTCAGAAGAGACAGATAAGTAGAGAAGACAAATGGTTCAAGAAGGCGGTCCCTTGTGTTTGTCAGAACATCTCCCCAGATGGAATGCCGACAGTTAAAATCACCCAAAAGGAGCACAGGCGAAGTAGGAGTAAGGAGTCAAACAGATGTTTAGGATCAGAAGGAGAAGGCGGGACATTTAGGGGGGGGGAGATAAATGGAACAGACTGTATTTCATTTACTCACAAAGATACAGGACGCAGAACACTGAATGGGCGACTGAAAAAGTAGATGACGAAGGGAATATCATGACGGATTAAGAGAGCAACAAAAGCTGGAGGGGGAAAGAGAAAGGAATAGCCACTGAAGCGACCAGGACGAGTGCCACCCATCGGCCCCTGAAGACAAACACAACTGCGTGGTCAGAAGTTGGAGTTCATGGATTTGGCATAAAAACCACGAAAATTCCATTGAAGAACAAACAAAAAAAGAGAGAACAGAAACAGAAATAACAAGGGAAGGAAGGAACTATCAGCAAAAAGCGCCAAGCCATTATGACTATATAGCACTGGGAAGAAGTCAGGATAAGGATTTTGGATGGGACGGGGTGGAAGGAATGGTGCCCAACTACCTGGATGGTAGGGGATTGAACGCCGACTTGCATGAAGCAATACCGTCATAATGGATAAACAAAGGCAAAGAACACAATAGACTAAGGAACATCAGGACCAGTTTCAGTGAAATCGGGGTGATGGGACATAAACAAAGCTCGCAAAGATAATGGAGGCTAAGGAACGGGAGGACAGACCAGGGGAGGAATGACAGAGTCTGGAGCTGGAAGAGGCATCAGAGAGGGGCACTCAAGGGAATTGGGGGACGGAAGGACAGAAACAGGAAAGGCCACCGGATCAATAGCAGCATCCAAGTGAGGATCAAGGACTAAGAGAATCTACATAGCAGAGACAGGTGGCTGCTACTGATATGGAAGGGGTAGCAGGGATAGTGTCGAGTCGGAAGGTGAGGAATATATTGAAACCTTCTTACCGCCGGGGAGGACGAAAGAGAAAAAAACAGGCTTATGGTTCTGACGTAGAGAGACAGGCGTACCATCAGCAATGTACTGGGCGACCGCCTCGATTGTTTCAACAGGAGAAGAACGGGAGTGGTCAAGATGGAGAACGCTAGGAGGAGGATGGACAACGGGCCGAATAGATAAGCGGTGAAGAGGGCCAGAGACAGAGGGGAGGGCTTAGAAAAAGAAGAAGTGGGTCGAGAAGGGAAAGAGGGCACAGGAAACAAGGAAGACCAGGAAGGAAAGAAGGAAACATCAGACGAGGAACTAGGAGGAAGACCCTGTGGTCCAGAACGCAAGGAGCAGGCGAGGTGGTAAAGGAGGTGTCAAGGTCCAGGGCTTGGAAACGGCTGCAAAACTAGAAAGCGGGAGGGCAAGAAGGGAAATGCAACACAAGCATAAGACATGCCAGAGAAAGAGGGAAGGCGGCGAATCTGGCGTCTTGCCTCAGGAAAAGACAAAAATGATGTTTTGATCACCATGTTTCAAATTGAGGCTGGTTTCCTCAGATTTGTAGTGCACACATGCATGGGAAAAGGCAGGGTGGGCATCACCACAATTAATGCAGAGAGCTTGGGAAGAAAGGCACTCCATCTTAGAATAACCCGAGGTTCCACACAAGGGGACATAGAGACACCTCACTTGTGCACCTGCAGGGACCATGCCAAAATCTCCAGCACCTGCTGCAGAGGAGAGGAGAGGAGATGTACTCCTGAACGGAGCATCTGGCACCAGCAAGGATGACGGAAGATGGAAGGGACTGACCACTAAACGTGACCTTCACAACGCGAAAAGGTTGACGACGACGACCACGAGGGGGTCGAGTAAATGTATCTGTCTGGAGGATAGAATTGCCTTGAACCTCAAGGATATATTATTATTCTCGTGGCAGTCTTTCAGTTCCCTGTCACCAGTCGTTCATGGTGCAGGAGAAGAACTATGCCAATTCTGGCATTAAACCGGGCATTTTTGGACATCTGAACAGGGATTTCGCCAGTGTAGGACATTGAAGCCAAGCAGGCAGGTGCTTCCTGAGAGGGGGCTGCAACAACACGGGTACCAGTACGGGTTGCGTTAAAAGTGACAAACTCATTCACCGAATCAACAAGGTGCTTATGGAGGAATAAATCATCAGGATGAGTAGGGTCAACATGACTAAGATCAAAATACTTAGTCCACTTACCAAGACTAAACAAAGCCTGGAAAGTATTTGATTGGGAAGGAATCATGCGAGTGCTGAGGTGACTGCACCGAGCTCCCCCCAGTAAGAAAGGGGGTAAAAGGTGCAGTTGTGACAACGAGAGATGGAGCCACGCCAGGTGATGAGGAGGTCACCACTGGGGGCGTGGGGCTCAACCCCGCCACAGAGGTGGGAGAGGAGCAAAGAAAGTCAGTCGGGAAAAGTCATAGCAATAGGATGGTTAGGGCCAAATTTAGCGGGGACAAAGAGCCCGGCCTTCCATCACAGTCCGACTTGGGGCCTGGTAACCTACTCCACAAGCATGAGAATGTAAAGGAGGGCCAGAAATAGGCATAAAAAGAACAGAAAAAAATTAGTCCACGAATAAGCCCCCATACCCCACTTTCGAGCCACAATTAGAGGATAGGACACCTGACAAGACGAGGCCTCTTAGGGGTGCATCGTGAATATATATCCTGCAATCGTCACTTTAAGAGCTATCAGTCTGTTGAGATCGGGCTCAGCAACGAATGCAAAGTTAGACAGTAAAAGCGTCCCCATGCTCGACAACGTCAAGTGCCACATTTCAACAGGTGAGAGAATGTGCCTCCCCCAAACACCCGGCGTCAAAACAGAAGAAGATATCGGAAAGAACATTAAAGATTGGAAAAAAATCAACAAGATGGGAACAATCTGAAAGGAGAAGAGGTGGGAGGAAAGGGAAGGGAACTATGAGGAGGAAGTGCCAAACCATTACAACTATATAGCACTTGGAAGGAGTAAGGATAAGGATTTGGGATGGGACGTGGGATAGGCATGGTGCCCAATCACTTGGACGGTCGGGGATTAAACGCCGACCTGCATGAAGCGAGACCGTCGCTCTACCGTCCAGCCCATGTGGTTAGGTAGGTGGGAGGAAAACAAAACAAGAGGAAGAGAAAAAAAAGTTCCAGCAACATTTGAGAGAAGTGTGTGGGGGATTTCCCAGCAGGTAAATTTGTTAGTTTAACTGATTATATTCAAAAGGACTTAATTAAAATAAGTGGACTGTATTATTTAGTTTTATCTTCTGCTAAGTGTTACCCTGAACACATAACCTGGGGGGGGGTTATTCAATGGAAATTATAGTCAATGATTGTAATTAATGATAAAATATTATAGAGTTAGTTGCTAACTACTGAAACTATCGTAAGCCTTAGTTTATTAGGAGGTTTCAACATGAATCATCAATAGAACATCAAGAGGGTCAGGCAAGGCAGGCATCTCATGGCCAGGCACTCAAATCTCGTGATGCCTAAGAATGTAACCCAAGGTTCTCAGTTGATCTCCTCTCTCAGCCGAAAGTTTACAACATAAACACTGTAAAGCAAATATCCCCACAGCTAATCTCAAATCAGTAACAATAATTTCCTAATTATATGTGCTCACCATGGAGATTTTAATTTCCATGTGGTTTAACCGATTGGTCACTGAAATACCTTAATACATGGCCATCTATCAATAACTGAGTATATATAACCAACCGCATACTATGTGCTTCGTAATCTGAAGGTTGCAGTAGCGTTGGAACGTTGTAGGACTATGTATGACGTTAATAACCGTCGCTACTAATTTGCTTCCAACGTGATCGAGACTTGATCATATCAGATCTTTTGTACAAGTACGTCTTCCTTCCCCTATCGAGATGTGTGTCACAATAATAGTCACGCTACTAACTTTAACTCGTTCATTAACTAGAACAGTTACGCTTTATTTTACACATGAAGTAATTGATTCTAAATCCACAAAAAGGTTTTATATTTTTTCTAACGCTGGACTAGACGTTTGTAAGGTTTAAAGCACACTTGATATGTGCTAAGCTCGTGGCGTGACTATTCCACTGGCAGTGAGAGAGCATTCACAACTGTGGTAATTTACCTCTGGTGGAAGATTGCATTAATTCTTTCTAAGTTTTAGTTAACTCCAGTCTAAAATAAGGTTTTCTAATTTAAGGAACTAATAGATGGAAAATATTAATAATATAGGAAGGTTAATAATAGCACTGCTTCGATGCTGTCTGATGCAATAATCCTAAACGTTTTCTGAGTGATTTGTAGATGTTTCCTAACAGGAAATTAAGATGGTTAGTAAAGTTAATTCTCTGATACAACGATTTTAACAAGTCATATCAGATGTTAGTAGTTTGGGGGTAAAAAAATTTGACATAATCCCGGAGGGGGGGGGGGACACGGGTCCCAATTGACTGTTTAGTACTGATGTACAGTGATCCTGAGGGTCGTGCGGCCCAGGCTCTGCTTCAGGAGGCTGGGGCAGTTCATATCCTTGAAGGGGTGGTTCTTCTCCTGCCCTGTCCACGGCGGTCTCCGGGTTTGGAGTCCCTGTGCCTTTTTTCATCAACTTCGAGGTCCACCCTGGAACTCACAGTTCTTATGATTCGTATTGCCGTTTGCCTTGCCATTGGAGACTTTCTGCACGTGGAGATGGGGGAGGGACCTGCTGCTTGGGTAACAGCTTCTCCTCTGCAACAACGTACTCTGGCTTTGTGCCTTGGAGAGGCCACTCCAGACCAACAACCAGAGCACAACATCATAATCTCCTGAGACTGATTAATACCTACTACCACACTGTTGCTTCCCCTTGAAATTATAACCTTAAATTTGTGTTAGTAAAGTTTGTACGTCTGTGCATATAGTATGGATGTCCCGTATTAGAGTTGCTGGTGTTGGGAACCTAAGTTATTGCTGTCTTGTCAAGTCTGGCACATCTTGTTACTTTTTGAATTATAACCTAACAAAGATTTGTTTGAGAATTAATTGTTCAATCCTTTAAATCAAAGATGTTTCTGAATCTACGGTGGTAACATTGATCTCAGTCGCTGTGACTTGTAATGGGTTCAGTTACTATTCACTGATTCATCACAGAAGATCCATGATTCAATCTTAAACTTTAATTCATGATTTATTAAAACTTATTCCTGGTTAAGTAAGTAATTATCAAAAGAAGGCACCAAACCGGGAAGGCTATGTAGCACCATCAAATGTGCGGAATTATTCCTGGTTAAAATATTGCTTATGTTTAAGCTTGCACTGTTGTGCAGCAGTTTATTTCGGACGGATATTTATTTCTGAATGTATGTTTCTTTCTGGAATTTCCATTTCAGTAGTTTGACATTTAATTCTCATATTCTGCCAATTCCAGAGGAACTATTTTTCCAATGTGTATTTAGTGTGGTTGTGCCTCGGCACTTAACCTTCATAATTCTTAAAATTCCCTGGTGATTCAGATGTACAGTAGGATTTTGCCTATTGGTCATTCTGAACGTGGTCCATAACTGTCCACTAAGACAAGATTACCGGGGTTTAAATTAATCTTGTTATATAGGCTACCTACTCCATAGTGGTACTCTCTCAGAGCGGTCAGATACTCTCGAGTCCACATGTCATTCCACCAACCTATCACTCTTGAAATATGTTTGTAACTCTGTATTAAGTCCTTCCCTCTGATACATGAGGGGTCTTTGGGCCCCTCGTCTTCTAGGGACGCTAGAGGGCTAAGAAGGCCCACATGTATCAGATGGGATGGACTTAGTGGTTCTCGTTGTGAGATATCATCATTAGAGAGGAAGGTTAGTGGTCAGTTGTTGACTTGAGCGTCTATTTCTATGACAACGGTTTGGAGTTCCGGCAGGCTGATTTTTTGGCCATGTCAGGCTTTCCTCAAACAACGTTTTACAGTGCCTACCATGCGTTCGTAGAACCCACACTACCACGGTGCTGTGGGAGGTATAAACTTCCAGTGGCACTGTCTTTGTTTCAAGAATGTCTGTACCTCTCGGTGACTCCATATCTCTCATAAACATGCTTCTCCTGCCACAAAGATGCACCCATTGTCGGAAATCATCAACTTGGAGCAGGATCTATGGGCTGCAACCCTGCAGAATGCTTGTAGGAATGATTCTGCACTCATGTCGATTGTCACTTCTAGGCGAACACCTCTCGTGGTGGCACAAGTAAAAAGGCAAATGTAGGCCTTCACAGGAACCTTACCCGTTGCCTGTAAGTAAAAGAGTTTCTGTGTAATCAACCCCAGTGGTCTCAAAGGAACGAAGATGGACAACTCGTTCTCTAGGGAGTGGTGGATGTCCTGGGTAAGGATACACCCGAGCGTCATACCTTCGGCAGATCACACAAGATTTAATTATAGACTAAACAGTCTGACAACCCTGGGGAAGCCAGAACTGATGTCTTAAATCGGTGAGGGTGCCCAGCACTCCACCATGCAAAGTGCCATACTCGTGTTTATGTAATACAATTTGTTTACTGATAATGGGGGGACAGGGAAGAAGCATGGATGTTTTCCCAGCCAAGTCTACATCTGCAAGCTGTAGACGTCCCCCACATCGTACGATATTGTAATTATCTGAGTTAAACCAGAGACCCAAAGATTTCACTAGTTTGTCAGGGAGGTTTATATAATCTCAGTTTTTTATAGTCTGAGTCTGGGTTTGTTTGACCCAACATTTTAGTGGACTAGGGAAGTGGTACTTTATCCCTATTCTACTGAGAAAATCAAATATTATTTGAGTTAACCATAGCAGTTTGTCTAATCTAGAGTACCAACTAGGATCAATAGCCAAGGTACGAGGTGGTTCTGGCGTCTCAGTGGGAACAGTGACTTTGGTCGCTTTGACTTGCGGCTTTTCTTCAGGCCACTGGCCACTGATTAACCACCGGGGTCCATTGAACCACATCTCGGCTTTGGCTAATTGCCTTAATGTCAATCCTCTAGAAAGGCAGTGGGCTGGGTTTTCCTTAGTGGGAACATGTCTTAGCTTGTACCCTGCTGACAGTTCTCTTATTTCCCAAACACGATTGCTCACGTAGGGAGTTTTGTTATGATTATTTTTTACCCATTGCAAGACTGCCTCATTACCTGTCTATACCACTGTTTCAGTGAAGTGGAGATTACTTAGTGTCTCGGTCAGGTAATGAGCCGATCAAACTCCTATCAATAAAGCTGTTAATTCCATTTGTGGCAATGACTTTATTTAATGCTGCCACTCTAGCTTTGGATGCGAGCAGCATGGCCTGCTCATTGGTAACTAGATAAGCTACAGTGCTATACGCCTTTCCCGAGGCGTTATAGAACACATGCAGTTTGACAGGTTGATCAGGGTTTATAGTATTCCGAGGGACCTTAAGGTCGCTTAGGACACTCAGATCCGTTGTCAACTTTTGCCACGTTTCTTGCAAGTCACTGGGCAATGGATCATTCCACCCTAATTTATTTTCCCAGCACTCATACATGCGGAGTTTGTTCTTAATAAATATGCGACTCACTACTCCCAAAAGGTCAAATAGTTTGCTGGCTAGTGATAACAGTTACCTCATTGTTAGACAGGTGGTATTTGTTTCCACCGATTTTATGTTTAATTCATTAGAAGTGATGTCCCATTCTACACCAAGTACCATTAACCTACTGGGGTACCTTATATTCAGGAAATTCAGTTTCTAATAACTGATTTAATTGAGGATTATTAGAAGCCCACGACTGTAGAGGCATATTCGCTCCTAAGAACTCATGATTTGTTTCATGACATATCTCCATGAGTTTGAATTTTGTCTCTGGTGGTCCCCTGGGAATTATTCACATACAGATTCTTGCTAATCTCACTCTTTTGTAGACTACAGAACTTCTTCAAATGTGTATCCAAGGTTGCTTGAAGCAGAAACGGATAAGAAGTTACTCCAAACAAGACTGAGGCAAATCTGTAAGTGACTATTTCACTATGTGGATTACTAGGTTCCTTGACCCAGAGGAACTTTGTGTAATTTTGGTCTTCCTCCTGAAGACCAACCCCTAGGGAATGTTTTACTTATGTCAGCCATGTAGGCATAAGTCCCTATGCAGAACCATAACAACACATCATAGAGTATTTGAGTCAGACTCGGGCCAGTTTGAAAGCAGTCGTTCAGTGAGACACTATTCGCCTTTGCCTTGCTGTTAAACAAACCTAATAGGTGTGGTAACTGAATCTTTCAGAAAGGCGTGATGAGGCAAATAGTGTCCCTCCCTAGGGTTATCATTCTTGACGATCTCTATGAACTTATTGTCAAATTCTTGTTGAATTAACTCATGGTATTGTTTTAATTTATCAGGCTGCTTGTTTAAGCATAATACCTGAGATTTTAATTGACTCAGAGCCATGAAATGGTTCACAGGTAGTTGCTGATGGATTAACTTGCAAGGCAATCTGACCCAGTACTGGTTTTCTTTAAAGATAACTGAATCTAGATATTGTTGGTAGGTCCAGTTATCAAGATTGGGTTGCTCAGGGAAAGTGCACAAGGTGTCTAGCTCCTATGATTTATGTACAGGGGGGATCATGCTCATCCTCAGAGATGTCTTTGAACTTAAGTGGTGACTGCTCAAGGCCCTAGTCACAACCATTACTGGATTGACGTATTGGCTATCCACCTTTATGGGCTGTCTCTGACACAATACAGGGCCAGTGAGCAATTTTCCTCTTGTGGACAGGAACAGATTCATTCACCTGTTGTTTAGTGCAACCAGTAATAAATTTATAATAATATTCTGCACCTACAAGTATATTGATATCGGTGAGGTGATCAGACTTGATCTTATAGTCAGCTAGTGTAACTCCCTTACTTTGAAGGAGCTTGGCTGTGTTCCCTAGACCATGAACATATAGGTCAGCTTGGATTTTATCTGCCACTATAGCCTGCGTGGGGTCAGCATAGCCTCCTAGACGTACTAGAGTTCTTACCACTTTATATTCTTGGGGTCCTGTGTTTGTCAGGAACCTTGAGATGTTCAGTTTTACTTTACGTAAAATTTTGAGCTTTAAGGCGTCTGCCACTTTGTGTGACGAAAGTGTTTTATGATCCTTGATCAAATTGACTACGAGTAGTGATCTTGGATCGTTTATTTGTTAGGAGTAACTGGGCAGTAGGTAATGTTGCACTGTTATCAGATTTGGCGGCAAGTACGTTAACTTCCTGTCGTAATTTACAGTACGGCACGGTGGTAGAAGTTTCTTGATCCACCTGGGGTTTTGGCGACCTAGGTCTAGTGTTCCCACATAGTACTGTGTGGTGTGGACCCTTATGGCACCTGTTGCATGTGTGTAGTAATGTTGCACAGGTACTGGGATCATGTAGTTTTAAGCATCTGGTGCGTTTGTGCAGCTCCTTATGACGCTTAATTCTAGACGAACGTTCAGGGTATGTTTGACATTGGTAAAGTGAATGTTCTCCTTTGTAGAACTAATAGTCTCTCCATCTTGTAGTAGTTTTAGAATTAATGGCCTTAGGTTTTACAGTGATTACAGGTTTGGAGGGGTTTACTGTGTATGTACTTACACTGTCACTCTTCCACCTTGGGGTGGAAGTGGATGTTTTAGGTTTATATTTTATTGAAGTACTTGATGTACTCTGGGATTTAGGAGGAGTGTTAATTGAAGGTTTTGAGGTTGTCTTACCTTCATTATTTTCTCGTTGTCTCTCTACAACAGAGCGTAAACATTCAGTGATCTTTGTTACAGTCAGAGATGTTTTGTTATACAAGACACATAACTTGTCCAGTATTTCACTGGGCATCTTACAATATACGTCATACAATATGTTTGGTCAACCACTCTGCCTCCTTTAGGTTAACATTAAGGGTAAGTGCTTTAAGTAAGGACTCAAGCTCCAATGTAAAACTGTGGAGTGAGTCAGAAGAACTATCTATGGATGGCAAGTCCAACAGTTTTTGGACTCAGTTCGTAACAGCTCTCTCTGTGTTAGCATAATTACTCTTAAGGAGCTGGACTGCGAGATCATAGCCATCACTGATTAATGTTAAATTGGAGATCACCTTTAAAGCTTCTCCCTTTAGTTGATCCTGTAAACATGTAAATCTGGTAATTTAAGGAATAGAGGGTTTATTATCTACTGAGTCAACAAATTGATTCTAGAAGTCGTCCCAACTTTCATCCTCAGTTCCAGAGAATGTGGGTAAACTAATCAAAGGTAGATTAACTTCTGGTTGAGCAATGTTAGAAAAGGCAGTGGTTAATTTATTCAGGGCAATTAATTTGATAAAGGGTTGGAGCCTAACCTGTATGACATCTTCGTACTGTGCTAGATTGATCATAACATCGTCTAATTCTGCCTCTGTTGCTTGAGTTTTGGGAAGTTCGGTCAAATACTTTGTTATTAGACCTCTGATTTGTTTAAACTTACTCGTTATAGCCTGAATATAACTTTCCAGTTCAAAGTAGTTAACTGTAGGTTGTTGAGACCGACATACCATTTGTTGATCTATCTGGTCAAGTGACCTTTAAAACCGGTAAGGGTCCTTTTCATTTTCTCTGCTGTATCCATGTTGGTTGCAGGTTTAAGCCTTGTATGGCTTATATGGCTATTACTGATATAGCTAGGGGGGGTACTTTTTCATATAGTTAGAACAAGTACTGTTAGTGAAAGCCTAGTATTTACTAGGCTATTTTTCCTTTACTAGGATATTTTCCTTTACTAGACTATATGATCCTACCTCACTTAGAGGTTAGAAGAAATGTTAAATATTGAATATATACAAGATTTGAGTGCTACTTAGTAACACTACAGGATGTACCTTGGGTTAGTCCTTCATTTTTGCCTTCGGTTGGAGTCGTGATACCTCTTAACACTCAGAGATGAAACATAATAGAAATCAGTGATAATCTATATAAATAAAAATGGAAATGTTCGTTTGTGCATAACCGCTTATCTCTAAAAGTTCTTCACTATTTGCTTTGAAATTTTCACACAACGTTCCATTCGCATCCAGCCAGGTTTTCATGTACATACTATACAGATGTCAAGTCTGTGAAAGCAAAAAAAAACCAGGCTTTTTCTGAAAAACTGTGTTTTTCCATGAGTTTTTCACGTCAGGGAAATCTTCGAAACCTCTTAATCGATTGTTTTGAAATTTTGACAACGTTGCATTCGAATAAGCGCATCTTTTTATATATTAGCTATATACATTCCTCACCTGTGACAGGAAAAAAAACGTGCTTTTTGAAAAACAGCGAAATCTGTTGGATGTAAGAGCAACATGCACGCTATACTAAATATGTCACAAATTCCATTTCAATGTTTCCCATTGCATTGATAAATTATATTTTCATAGGTTTTATTTATTTTCATTTCATTTACTTATTTTGTGTGAATTGCATTGAAACTGAGCTGTGTTGTTTACCATACTGTTCATTTCGTGAGTATAGTTTTTTTTTTATTTTTTTCATATTTTCATTTCCTTTTTCAACTGTTTTTCTTATATTTCAGTGATGGGAACATCAGACCATTAGGGAAGGCATCGGANCCACCTTGCTGCCACATGCTCACAACCCCTCACACCACCTTGCTGCCACATGCTCACACCCCCTCACACCACCTTGCTGCCACATGCTAACAACCCCTCACACCACCTTGCTGCCACATGCTCACAACCCCTCACACTGCCTCAGACACCTGCTGCTGCCACATGCTCACAACCCCTCACACTGCCAGGACACCTTGCTGCCACATGCTCACAACCCCTCACACCACCTTGCTGCCACATGCTCACAATCCCTCACAACACCTTGCTGCCACATGCTCACAACCCCTCACACCACCTTGCTGCCACATGCTCACAACCCCTCACACCACCTTGCTGCCACATGCTCACAACCCCTCACACCACCTTGCTGCCACATGCTCACAACCCCTCAAAACACCTTGCTGCCACATGCTCACACCCCTCACAACACCTTGCTGCCACACACGCTCACAACCCCTCACTGCCACCCTCTCACAACCTTTGGCTTCCAGGTGCTCAAACACATTTCTGCCACATACTCACAACCCCTCATTTCCATGTGATCACAACACTTCACGGCTACATGCTCATAACCTCTCACTTCTGTGTGGTCACAACCCAGGTGACCACACAGAAGTGTGGTCACCTGGATCACAGGTATAATGGTCCAGGGAACATATGAACCTGGTAATAAATCACAGGTGTAAATGCCCAGGTTCATATGTTACCTGGATCATTACACCTGTGATTATTTCCAGTTCATATGTTACCTGGACCATTACACCTGTGATTTATTACCAGGTTCATATGTTACCTGGACCATTACACCTGTAATTTATTACCAGGTCTTTCAACACTTAAACCATTTGCTGTTACGATTCAAAGTGAGTATGTCACTACCGTGATCACTGAGTACGGACATGACTTAATGCCCGAGATACTGAAAGTGTTCAGCTGTGGCCAAGCTTGGCAATACTACATGGAATTCTCTGTCTAAAAGTAAATGTTTTAAGAACAATTAATTTTCAAGACTTTACCTGCAACAAATCTTGCTGTATCATATAATTTATCTTAATATTAACTAAAATCTGTAATAAATTTTAACGAGTATATTAGCCTTCTTATATTAAAAGTTGCCAAAGAAGCTTTTCAAGTAATTATCTAAATTTTGAGTTATCAGAACTAACTGAGATATTTAGATTTAAACTAATTAATACAAAAGCGGTAAATTACCTTTTTCTGTTGTGAAGGCATGAATTTGTCATATTCTAGCAGATAGTTTATATTGCAATATAGATGAATCTAATAAGACTAATTGGTAGTCTACAATGATGGTGATATCAAAGACTTGCATGAGAAACAAAGAAGGTAAACACGCATGTGCACACACACTGACACAAGGTGTATAATGATGGCGACCTGTGCTCCTCACCTGTGCATGTTGTGCCATTAAATACTTCACCAGCGGGACACACACATTGTGCTTCCTTCTTGCCAGTTCCGCATTTATTGTTCCCTTGCTCTTCGCTATGGCCTTTTCCCTGAGGAAAACATTTATTTTGAATTTTTTTATTGTTAATTTAGTTGTTGTAGCCGTTCACACACTCATCAGTTGTATGACACGCCGAGAACTGAAGTTCTCGACGTGAACATTTTGTATTTCCTTATCATAACTTTATATTAAGTACTAATCTGTCTTCCATGATTATTTCGCTACAAAATGTAATTGTTTAAGAGGTTTCCATCTAGCTGTATTGTTCTTTAGCTTTGTTGTCTAAGTTAAAAATAAAATCCCAGGTCACTGTCTTTGATCTGTGTAGAAATAGATAATTTAACACTAAGGTAATTATTATTCATGTATAATACATACATTTAGGACACTTGGAAAATAAAAACTGTGGTTTAATTATTTGGTTGAGTTATAATGCGAACTGTTGTTTTTGTTAGATTTATTGATCAGTATTGGTCTATTATTACCAGATAATAGAATTGAAATTATCAATATACATGAAATTATCTCAAAGTTAATCATATATGAGTGTGCATTTCTCAATAAAGTTCTTGATTGATTGCTTGATTGATCTAATCTCTTATGATAACTTAAAGTTATATATAGAAAGTCGCACAGGGCTACAGATACAATAATTGCAAAGTAATAAGAACTACCAGATATACAAACTCACGTGTCCGTGGCGGAGACTGACGTCACTCATTACTCCAGCTGTGATGAGTAGTACAATGGCTGCCACAAGCACCGTACACGCATGTTGATCATCTCGGCACTGTCTCGTGTACTGGCACACTAGCTGGACACTGGGGAGACACCAGACTGTTACTGCCTGGACACTGGGGAGACACCAGACTGTTACTGCCTGGACACTGGGGAGACACCAGACTGTTACTGCCTGGACACTGGGGAGACACCAGACTGTTACTGCCAGGACACTGGGGAGACACCAGACTGTTAATGCCTGGACAGTGATGCCTTTCAGTGTTAACTGTTTAATAATGTAGAGTGCACACTATCTTTCTTGGGCGCATTTACAAAATCAACTGATAAATCCCAGTTATCCCATAGAGTACTCAGAGTATGGGAAACGATGTGATCAGTGCTATACCGACGGCTCTGTAGAAGAGGGTGGACGATGTACCGGATGTGCATGTAATATATTTGAACATCTTCTCTCGTACATACAGCAAAGAAGCGCGTCAATGACTGGGCAAGTACAACTCAAACCGAACTTGCAGGCATATACCTTGCCACTGAATTTTTAAAAGACAAAGGCAGTGGACTTATATACTGTGACTCGCAGAGTGCACTCCTGGCATTGAACGCACATAGTAGTGACACCCAGAAAATAGTCAGTGATATTCGAATGAATGTTTTAGCTGCTAAAGAAAACAGATTTGAAATTAAATTCCTATGGATACCATCACATGTTGGCATCTCAAGGCATGACACTGTTGATATGCTTGCAAAGACAGCCTGTAGAACACCAGTGGTAGAAATTGATATGGGTATTTCATTAGCAGTGACAAAGAGAATACTTAAACAAATATCTAATGAAGATCTCACCGACCTAACAAATTCACAAAGACCTGAAAGTTGTAGCATTAAATATTATGATAGATATCGTGAGGAAACATTCACATATGGGACTAATAGAACAAGAACCCGGCAATGTGATGTTATAGTGGCCAGAATACGCCTGGGATATAGATGTATCTGGCAGCTTTCTCAAAACCCAAATGTCGAGTACACAATGTGTCAACTTTGTGAAAGAGAAAACATGCACTCTCTTGAACATTATATTGTAGAATGTCCCATACTGGCTGACTTTCGCCCTCCTGGGCTAAGGTATGCTGAACTCTGTAATTACTATATGAGTACTGGAACACTTGATGATATTGGACTTGTATCCAAGATTGACCATGTAATAGATTAATTATACAATGTATATGATGTAACTATATAACCTGAGCTTGTAAAAGCACCTTAATCACCTTCAGTGATTAAGTGCTTAATTGCACACTAGTTTCTTTATCAGCTATCTCACCCTGTCAGAGTAAATGAGACAAATGTCTGTGAATGCATGTGTGTATATATGTATATGTGTGTGTGTATGTATATGTATGGGTATAAAGTATATATGGAAGTGATCAGAATTACATTTCACCTTTGTAAATGTACATTAATGACACTGTGTAGAAGACACATCGAACACTTTATGTAAGGCATACATAAATCGGTGTATCTATGTATTTACGTATAGGTTAGCTTAGCATTTTAAAAGCACCGACTCACCTTCAGTGGTTGATTGTTCAATAAACCCTTGAGATATATGTTTAACACATCTCTAACCCTGTCCATGGAGGACAGAAGAAATGTATATATGCTGGTTAGCATTGTAAATGTGTGGCCACGTCTGTGGTAGAAAATAATAATAATAAAAAAAAAATGCCTGGACACTGGGGAGTGTTAAGACCCCAGGTAGCCTGAAGAACGAGTGTACACCAATGAGAGTTATTCGGCAAACTGGACCTAATTGAGAGATCAGAGGAAGTATAGATATATAAATATATACTAAATACATAACAAATGTTAATGAATAGTTTAAAAGCATGGCCAGAGGATGAACATGTAAATAAATGACATGACATGAGATGTCGATACTTTGCTGACAAGGTGTGAAGCTCGCCGGGGACGTCTCGACCTTCACTTGAGCAACATAGATCGTGAGAGAGGGTTGTACTGTGTTTGAGCTACTGGCAGAAAAGGAGGAACCCCTAGTTGTGGGAGCCTACAAGAGGAGGTAATCAAGCAGACATTTCCCGCCAAACACACACCGAAACTACGACGTTGGTACAACGTTCGAACAAGTTTTAACACCTCCTAACCAGTTATAACAACCAATATAGCAAGTTGTAACAGCGTTCTAATACGTCATAAACACGTTAAGCCAAGATGTAACAACTTTATTACAAGTTGTAACAAGCAGAAAATAGAGACAGTTTCGGTTTGTGTTTCCAGGGTTATGTGTGAAGCCTGAGGACGACTAAAAGTGCTCAAGTCAGTTCTAGAAGAGGCCTTGTGAGGCAGTCCAATAGCGATTTTGTGGGCGCCATTGTGAGGATCTGGACCTGAACGCCCTCAACAGATAAATTCTGCAGTAAGTTAAAATAACACTTGTTGCAGTAGTTGCCTGTGTTTGATCGTGTGCCCAGCGATCATGGCAAGTGTTTATGAATATAGTATATATGTTATATTAAGGCAGTGAGCTGAAGTAATAGAGTAGAGATAGAGGAACATCCTGGAGGGCGGAGGGATACGTCCACCCTCTCGGGAGGCCAGTGGCTGACTGAGTGAAGGAGCCCAGGGGCCATTTGGGACTCGCCCAGATGGGGGAGGACCATCGCCACGTGTTAAATTTTAAAGAGATGTCGGATGGAGGAAAATTATTTTCTCTGAATACATTTAATTATGTTTTAGTAGGGAAACATTTTTATTGGCATGTCAATGGAAATTGCAGGTTTGTTTGGGGGAGGAGTTGATGGAAGAACTTCGAGGCCAGGGAAGAAGTTAATGGAGGAAACTTCGAGGCTGGAGAGGTGAATGCTGAACTCTGTGGGAGAGCAGAGCTTCATAGTGAGGAGTGGACCTCAAGCAGTGTAGAGGAGCAGTGAAGAGGAGTTTAACGTGTTTCTGTGGTGAAGTGGTGAAGCATCACCGCTGTTTGATGAGAACTTCATTGTTAGCAGTTTTGGGAGGACTGATGAAGAGCCTTGTTGACTATTTTGGAGAACCTAGAGATATACATGGTAGTGAGCCTCCAGGAGCAGAACAGAGGTTCATGGTGATATCACATGATGTATAAGCGAGTGTTTGAATGCTTATTCGCGTGTAAGACGTAGTGTAAGGTGAGAGATTAATTTCTTTTGTGTTGGGGGAATATTTATGCAGATGTTTCAGGTGTTTCAGCCACAGGCTGAGTTTTATATACTTTTAGAGCTGATTATACAATAGTGTTGTGACGATATTCAATCCCCACTTGGTGAGGGAGTAGTAAGTGGTAAGCCAAGAGTTGAGCAGCCACTTGATATGGACGATTGGTAAAGCCAGGATGTGGTACTGAATGCTACTGGGATGTAGTAGCTTAGAGTGTTGTATGTTATGTTAATATTTTACTTTTTTTATGTAGTGTACTTATAAGTTTTTTTGTTTATTAAATGTGTATCGTTAAATGATTTTTGCCCTTGCCCTTGTGAGACTTCCCAAAAGCAGAAGTGAGAAAGAGAGAGACAGAGAAAGGATCACAGCCGCAGACAGGGTGACAGAATTCTAATTCAGAAAAGGGGGAATTAGGAGATTATTCCAAACAAGGAAAAAGTGGGGAGTCACAGCGGCTCAAGTAGGGTGTGTACACAGAACAACGAGGCCACTGTTGGAGCCGCACCCCTAGATATGTGATGATGAACCCCTCTCTAAGATCAAGAGGCGTACAGGGGGTACTCCTGAGAAAACTACAATTACTCTAGAGTTCATTGCTGGTCGACCGACGGTAGCAGGAGTGTGGCTGCAGAAGTCAGTGTCTGATCTGGCAGAGAGTGGTTGAGGGACGTTGTCCACCTGTACGTATGTAACTGTCTGGTACAGCAACCAGAGATCGTTTTGGAGGTTAAGTTCCATTAGCCCCAACCCCTCAAGTCAGAACAGGAGACACCAGACAGTTACTGCCTGGCCACAATGGAGACACCAGACTTTTACTGCCTGGACACTGGGGAGACCCCAGACTGTTACTGCCTGCCTGGACACTGGGGGAGACAACCAGATGTTCCTGCCTGGACACTGGGGAGACACCAGACTGTTATTGCCTTGGACACTGGGGAGACACCAGACTGTTATTGCCTGGACACTGGGGANCATGGGGAATGGTGTTAGAGTAGTCATTGATCCCTCACTGACAACCCCACTAGATAATGAAGAAACCTTTGAGGTGGTTACAGGTAGAGATTTTAAGAAAGCACAAACTCCTACTCTGGTGAAACGCATCCTAAGCAAAAGTGATATTACTCCAGACACACGCGACAGAGTTGATTATGTTGTCAAAGTGATTAACGAGCTTAAATATTACCTTAATTCCCTTGATACCTAACCATGGCTCATCAAACAAAAACATTAAGTTTCTTTCTTGGAACATTCGAAGTGTTTATCTTCGGATAAATGACGTAATCTTGTATGCTAAAATGAAAGACGTGGATGTGATCTGTTTACAGGAACCTATACGTCCCCAACTATCAAGAAGGTCCCACCCAGGATACCTGGGTATATAGCATACAACAACAGTATTGGAACTGGTTAACTCACGTATGTTAAGAGTGGATTAATTTTAAACTAATTAAAAATCACAGGAGTGATAGTATACATTACCAAAATTAAATACTGCAAATAGCCATTTCCTACTGTATAACATATATGGACGATGTAGTGTACTTAAAGCAGACCTGCTACCGTAACCTACAGGTATGTTATGTATGGGTGACTTTAATGCTCGTCACACTGCTCTTGGTGATGTTCAGTGTAACATAATGGAAGGGTCTTCTTGAAATACCTTACTGATCATAATATTACTGTGTATGATACTGATAAACAGACCCATTTATTGGGGGTAGGCTGGATTACGTGATTGGATACAGCCTAGCAGATAATAACGTCAACGTTAAGCTCATCCCAGAACTAGTTAGTGATCATTTTGCAATATATTGTGAATGCAGTGTAGCGGATATTAGGTCCAATCCTCATTCTAGGCTTAAAATTAACATTCCAGAATCTTAAACTGCACTTTAAGGCTTATGTACACAAGTGGTACACTGGGTATACACCTGTATCAGTGGACCACTTTTACAATGACCTTGTCAGTATCATTACCAGTTATTATGATACTTGGGTTAAATCAAGGAAAAAAAGAACACTCGTTCTTCCTCATGGACAGAGGATCCTATTATTATTGCAGAGCGAGCTAAAGTGATTCAGCTTGCTGACTCTTATAAACGAGACAAAACAGTTAACAATTTACTTGCATTCCTCAATGCCAACAGAGATTTTCGCGAGCTTAAGGGTCAAGTTAAGAAACATATTGTGAACAATTCCTACAAGGTATCAATAGAACCACAACATTATCGGAAATGTGGAACAAAATTAAAAACATTACAAACCTTCAACCCCAGTTCAGCTTCATCATACTCCTGCAGAATATGCTGACATGCTCTTAGCTCAATGGTCTAGTGTCTCACAAATTTCTTCCTTACCCCCAGATACAGCAGCATTGAAATAATACCAACATTAACAGAAACTTTATACTGAAATAGCACGCTCCTCACCAGATTTAACGGATCAGTTTGCTATAACCGCCTTTGAATTGACATCAGCAATAGGAAAACCTAAACAAACTGCCCCTGGTGAGGATGGTATAACTTATAACATCTTGAGCTTACTGAATGATGTCCCTAGCCACCCTCTGCTTGACCTCTATCAAATGAGTCTCTCACAAGGTATCTTGCCAAAGAAATGGGCACAAAGTCTCATAGTACCAATTCCTAAACCTAACTCTCAAAGATTCAGACCCATTTCCCTTACATCTTGTATGTGTAAAGTCTTGGAAAGAATTGTTCTCAATCGTGTCATGTTTCAGGTCAAAGAAAAACTGGCCCCAAACCTATATGGGTTTATGCCCAAGTGTAGCACACAAACATGCTTTGCTGATATTTTGTAAACTCCCTGGATGGGACACAGGCAGCCTTTATTGACCTAAAGTCAGTTTTCGATGTAGCGAATGGCGAAATAATATTAGAGCAACTTGCTGAATTTGGAATCAAAGGTAATCTTCTGAGTTGGATAAAGAGTTACCTATCCAACAGACGTGCTAGTGCCCTATTTAAAAGAGTTAAAAGTACAAGGACAGATGCATTCGAACTAGGCACACCTCAAGGTGGTGTCCTAAGCCCTATGCTCTTTAATATACTTATGCACAAACTTATCCATGACATACCTGTACAACCTACGGAAACTGTTATATGTTATGCTGATGATATTTGTATTATGGCACACAGTAAACCAAGGCTACAAGTGTTACTTGATGCATTCTCCAAGAAAGTAGTAGAATGTGGCCTCATAATCTCTATTGATAAAACAAGGGTTCTTATTCCCCATTCTCTTCATGATAACTATACTATTAATGGAGTGCCCGTGGAGACGTGCGAGTCACATAAATATCTCGGAGTCGAGGTTAATGATACAAATCTCATCAGTAACCTGCTCAAAAAACTTGTTGAGCGTTTTAAACCTCTCAAAACTCTGTTTAACATAAATATGCTCGTAGTTTTTATAGTGCCTTTATACGATCTGTTGTTGATTATTATGCCTTGCATCTTCTTAATTTTTCACCTAAACAATTACAAGGCCTAGATGTAGTACAGAATGATGACATGCTCATCATCCTGGTTGTCCTAGAACTGTCAGAATTGTTAACATGAGAAAGGAACTAAAATTACCTTCCATTTACGAAAGAATAGGTGTACTTAGTAAAATGTTTTGCGCGAAAACTTTGAAAAATAATGGTCCCCCAATTCTATTCAAATTAAATTGAGATCCATTTTAAGCAATTCTGACTGTTCCCTCAATTTGCCGCAAAAAGCTCCTTACAGTGTGTGGGTCAGTTGTTGTGCCTATAATCTTCTGAATCTGAATGTGTCTCTTAATATTGATAAAACTGTTCACTATATTCCCCCGTGGAAAGATGTACAGGTCTCATTGCATTATACCCCCATCAGTGTAAAACAAATGTATAACACTGAAACTATGTGATGTATAAACATTAGAAGCTATTGACAATCATCTTCAAAATCTTAAACCAACTGAATCCTACGCCTTTACTGATGGCCCCGTGCAGTTAGGCACTGGTAGAACAGGTTGTGCATGTGCAGTGTATAAAGGGAATGAAATGATCATGTCTAGTACACAGAGATTGAACAACTGGGCAAGCACGACACATACTGAGCTATAGGGTATTTATCTAGCCACCGAATACCTTAAGCTCAATGGTGGTGGAGTAATATTCTGTGTCTCTAAAAGTGCTCTGCAGTTCTTAAATAACCCATCACAATGTATGTCTGAAGTAGCTTGTAATATTAAATGGAATGTAATTTTTGCCAATGATAATAACTCTTGTATAAAATTTGTGTGGATCCCATCCCATGTTGGAGTTGGAAAACATGACTTTGTAGATCGATTGGCCAATGAGGCTTGCAGGAAAGAAAACACTGATTATGACTTTGGACTATCTAATGGAATTATTAGAAACATTCAAATTAAAGAAATTAATTAAGATTTAAAAGAACTAAGAAATGCCCAGAGACCTGAAAGCTGCAGTAATAAAAGCTATGACAAGTTTTGTAATAACAGGTATTTGTATGGTCAGCACAGTAACCGGACCAGGCAATGTGATGTAGTCCTTGCGCGAATTCGCCTTGGCTATAGACACATCTGGCAGGTTAGTGAAGCTGAGCCACTACCAGAATATTCAGATTGTAAACTCTGTGATAAACCTTTAATGCATTCACTAGAACACTATATTGTTGAATGTGAAACCGTAAAAGATTTTAGACCTCCTGGCCTCTTGTACCACCAACTGTGTAACTATTTCATTGACTCAGATGTTCTGGACGACATCCTAACAATTTATCCAAAATTTGCTTGTCCATTTTAAAGAATGAAGAACAATTTTATTTAAATTACTTCCAAGCTGCATCACTTATGAACCTATCCCTGCCCTTGTGTGGCAGTGCACAATAGAAAGTTGTTTTCACATATTCATACATTAAAACATTGATTGTAACCATGATATATATATATATATATATATATATATATATATATATATATATATATATGCCAGTTTCGACCTATTGTCTTGTGTATGACCCTCTGTCCTGCGCGACAGTGAATACCAGCATTATCCTCACTTTAATAGGACTTAATTGAAATCCTCAGATTAGGCAAAACTGTAATTAATTTTTGTCAATAAAGATGTTAATAATAATAATCTCTCCTTCTCTCTCTCTCTTTCTCTCTGTATCTTTCCTTTCCTTTGGTTGGTCAAACACGTTGATCGAGTTTGATCGAACACGATAACAGTTAGGGGTAATTGGTTTATGATGGTCGGCTTAAAGATATACCTGTCAAGGGCGGGATATTTAGTCACTATAACCTGCTCATATATGATATGAAGTATAGCTTGTATAGCTTCCACGCCACGAAAGGCATGGAAGATTGAACAGCCCGAGATGACGAAGGTGTGGAAGACTAAACAGCCCGAGATGACGCAGGCGGTGAAGACTAAACAGCCCGAGATGACGCAGGCGGTGAAGACTAAACAGCCCGAGATGACGCAGGCGGTGAAGACTAAACAGCCCGAGATGACGCAGGCGGTGAAGACTAAACAGCCCGAGATGACGCAGGCGGTGAAGACTAAACAGCCCGAGATGACGCAGGCGGTGAAGACTAAACAGCCCGAGATGACGCAGGCGGTGAAGACTAAACAGGCCGAGATGACGCAGGCGGTGAAGACTAAACAGCCCGAGATGACGAAGGTGTGCAGAGGGATGCGAGAGACAGGATGCCAACAATACGATGCCAAGGCTGGCAGGTAGAGGATTAGGGTCAAGGGTTATTAAGGTACTGGTAGAAGGCGGAATAGAGGTGGGAAGAATGTGAGGTAATGAGCGGTTGAGGTAGAGGGTTGGAATATGAGATGGTCGGTGCTTAGTGGAGGCTGGTGTGGTGGAGTGGTGGTGGAGGAAGTTGGTGGAACTACGGGTGCAAGTGTTGGTCAGTGGATGGAGAGGTAGGTGCAAGAAAGACGTTTAATGGAGTGGTTACTGTCAATTGGCTTCGGTAAAGTCGTGAGTAGGAATTAAGCCCATGGTGTGGAGAGCAGGTTATGGAAGGTGAGTACATATGATGGTTTATTGTCTTCTTAATAATTATCCTCTCTGTGGACGAGAGGAAGTGGAGTCAGAGGAAATGTAGCAGGTAGAAGTCTTGGTTAATATGGAATGATTGCCGGAAAACCCGGTACTATTTACTAATATTCAATACAATAGGCAGATAATAGCTGCTGTTTATACTAACAAATTAATGCATAGAAGACGCTGCAGTGGAATTTTCCACCCATAGAAAAAGAGATATCATTGCCACATGTCATTAAATTCACCAGCTATATTAATGGGAAACTTTCTTAATACAACTGTCTTTGGACTGTAAATAGGAAAAAATCCATCGAATCAACTTAATTATCAGTACCAAAATCGAGTAAATGTAGGCCCACTAACCATTTTTGACACCTGGACAAGAGTGCCAGGATGCATGAAGAAGGGAGGGCCACAGAGAGTCAGCCATTGTTAATTTTATCAATACTGTCTCGAGTGTTTTTTTTTTTGGCAGGGAAATTCCTGCGTGGGGCCCTAAGCCTCTGGCTGGCCCATTAAGTGTTGCTTATTTCGGTTTTACTTAGGTGGAGTGTGAGAATTTATGACTCGGATGGTAGCCTCAGTAAGATTTTGCATAATGTATTTAACAACTTCTGCTCTGTTGAATCTAAGTTGAAATCTTATTGGGTTTGTAACTGTGCACTGTATTAGATAATGTTCCAGTGGTCTGTCGGGCATTTCTCCACAGTTCTGATATTTCCTCTCATTTTCTGGAACCTGTAAGCCTATTTTCCATGCACATGGGTATCCAAGCCTGATGCGATGTAGGTGTACTTTTGTTGCTCTACTGCTCCCTTTCATCAAACTAAGTGGTTCGTAGTTGGTTTAATTTCTGTACAACATGCAGATCCTGATGTTGCAGCTGCTGTGTTGGGGTCACTGAACATAATGTGCATTGCTCTATTTCTAATTACTTTCTTAATCTGTGATAGATTCTCTGGTATATAAATGTCTACATTTCTTCGCTTAGTTGCAAGTTTTGCAGCCTCGTCTGCAATGTCATTTCCTATCATTCCCACATGACTTGGCACCCAGTTGATAAGTACCCGACAGCTTTGATGTTTGAGTGTTTGCATTAATGATATGACATTTGTTATCAGATGGATGTTGTCATGTATGTGTTCCTGTTGCAAGGTTTCAATGGCAGTTCTCGAATATCTATGTATGATAACATGTTGTCGGTGTTCAGCAAGAGCATGTTCCAAAGCCTTTTGAATGGCTAGCCTCTCTGTTTGTAAAGATGAACACCCGTTTGAGAGTCTCCAACTATTTACAGAGTTTCCTGCCTAAAGCTTCCACGCTCCAGTTTCTTGTCCCTGCTGGTCTACTGATCCTTCTACACAGTATGTGAAGCTGTCACATGCCAAGTTTGCTTCTATTTGCATATGTGCAATATTACGTAGCAGGTGAGGATTAGTCTGGTTCCTCGTGTGGAGTTCACTTCAAGTTCGACAAACTCCCTTGGACGAGGTGTTATGAGGAGTAAAGTGCTTCCATTATCAACATGCAGTCATTATCTTCAAATAAAGAAAAGTGTCCAATTCCGAAATTTTATCTAGTTATTCATGGTAGCACTGTTAGGTAGATAAGATTATTCCGGTTGGGACACGAATCGAGACACAAACCAGGGTGAGCAAAATTCTCCTCTCTTATATTTAAATTGTCAATGTTCCTTGATATAGCTGACTAATTAGGGTTCCTGCTATTATTTGTGAGTGTCCTTTGACGGGTATAACAGAAGAGGAACAAGAATTAACATTAGTTGCCTAGTTCACCAGTACATGGTGTTGATGCCAGCCTCAACCACGAGGATTATTTGGAGTGATCATCCTTGTTTATAACAGGTGGATCAGACCCACTATATACAAGATAAGCTGTACTTGTGTCAATTTTAATTAATAAAATATGTAGTCTAATACTGTAGTGAATCTACTAATCAATAATTTTGAATGGAACATTATATATGTAAATAGTAAATAATCCCCCTAAAGTGTAAGGAAATCGATTTGTGGGAATTTTAAGAAACACATTCCTCTTTAACCATCACTGTTTGCTATCGAAATAAATATAAACTAACGTAAAATATAAATTACTATATAAATTAAATAAATATAACTCTCACAGGTCAATTGCCTACAGTAATGGCAGATGAAGCAGGTGGAGAAGGAGGGGGGAGGTTCAAACTGAAGCGAGACCGTATAGAGGACGTTGTAAGATCCAGGGATCAATGTTGCAATGGGGTCCAGTCTCTGATTTACATCTATTGAAAAGATGGAGATGAATGGGGAAGAGGATGGAGTGAAGGGGCTAGGAAGGGAGGAACTGGTAGGATAGTGTGGGTGGGGCCCATACATAGGGGGAGGGGGGAGGGAAGGGATGATGTTGCTAAGGGTGGGAGGCCAAGATAGGCGAGAGAAGGAGGGGAATAGAAGGAGTGTACTGATTGTATGTAGGAGAAGGGGCGCGTTGAGAAGGCGGGGGTGGCACTGTTTATTGGCTACAAGAGATGTTGGGGGATGTAGAAGGGGAGGGGTAGGGAGGAGATACTGTCATTGGGAGGAAGATTACAGGGTTGAAGGATGTTTCAGGAAAAAGAGGGTGGTGAAGGAGGGTGGTCCTGCATGAGAGCTGGACTAGGGAAGTGTGCATGGGGAGGGAAGTAATGAGCAGGAAGGGGAAGTGTGCATAGAAGGATAGCAACTAAAGGTGAGTGGAAGTGTGCATGGGGGGGGGGGAACAATGAGAGATGAGGGGAAGTGTGCAAAGGAGAGGTAAACAATGAGAGGGGAGGGAAGCA
>WNGS01001033.1:24699-35959 GCA_020271785.1 Procambarus virginalis | reverse complement strand
AGCCTTCAGTTTACATCCTGAAAAATAAACAAAGGATTCACAGCATGATTCTTCTAATGACCATTCATGTTCGATGTTTAATTCATTTTATTCCAGCATATTTGAGGACACTGAGAGCGGAAAGGTTTGTGAATGTGGAGAATTATCCACAGCCTAGTATAATAATTCTCAGGAGGAGCTCTCTGAGATGAATCCCACCTGGGCGGCTTATGTATACCTCCCTGACGAGTTTTAACATGCGATCTTCTAAGTCAGGAAATCGTAAATAATATTTGTAACGTTACATTACCATTAATTTGGGTAATGTCATAACGTTTAATGTCATAACATTAACGAATTAACACTAATTAAATTTAATAAAATAAATATTGGCCTCCACTAGTGAGGGAGGAAGAAGGCGTCCGGCCACCATTACCTTCACACACCACCACGCCTGCAACCAGACGCAACACCAGCTCGCCTGCAACCAGACGCAACACCAGCCCGCCTGCAACCAGACGCAACACCAGCTCGCCTGCAACCAGACGCAACACCAGCCGCCTGCAACCAGACGCAACACCAGCCCGCCTGCAACCAGACGCAACACCACCACGCCTGCAACCAGACGCAACACCAGCCCGCCTGCAACCAGACGCAACACCAGCTCGCCTGCAACCAGACGCAACACCAGCCCGCCTGCAACCAGACGCAACACCAGCCCGCCTGCAACCAGACGCAACACCAGCCCGCCTGCAACCAGACGCAACACCAGCCCGCCTGCAACCAGACGCAACACCAGCTCGCCTGCAACCAGACGCAACACCAGCTCGCCTGCAACCAGACGCAAACACCAGCCCGCCTGCAACCAGACGCAACACCAGCTCGCCTGCAACCAGACGCAACACCAGCTCGCCTGCAACCAGACGCAACACCAGCTCGCCTGCAACCAGACGCAACACCAGCCCGCCTGCAACCAGACGCAACACCAGCTCGCCTGCAACCAGACGCAACACCAGCTCGCCTGCAACCAGACGCAACACCAGCTCGCCTGCAACCAGACGCAACACCAGCTCGCCTGCAACCAGACGCAACACCAGCTCGCCTGCAACCAGACGCAACACCAGCTCGCCTGCAACCAGACGCAACACCAGCTCGCCTGCAACCAGACGCAACACCAGCTCGCCTGCAACCAGACGCAACACCAGCTCGCCTGCAACCAGACGCAACACCAGCTCGCCTGCAACCAGACGCAACACCAGCCCGCCTGCAACCAGACGCAACACCAGCTCGCCTGCAACCAGACGCAACACCAGCCCGCCTGCAACCAGACGCAACACCAGCCGCCTGCAACCAGACGCAACACCAGCTCGCCTGCAACCAGACGCAACACCAGCCCGCCTGCAACCAGACGCAACACCAGCTCGCCTGCAACCAGACGCAACACCAGCCCGCCTGCAACCAGACGCAACACCAGCCCGCCTGCAACAGACGCAACACCAGCCCGCCTGCAACCAGACGCAACACCAGCTCGCCTGCAACCAGACGCAACACCAGCCCGCCTGCAACCAGACGCAACACCAGCCCGCCTGCAACCAGACGCAACACCAGCTCGCCTGCAACCAGACGCAACACCAGCCCGCCTGCAACCAGACGCAACACCAGCTCGCCTGCAACCAGACGCAACACACCACGCCTGCAACCAGACGCAACACCAGCCCGCCTGCAACCAGACGCAACACCAGCTCGCCTGCAACCAGACGCAACACCAGCCCGCCTGCAACCAGACGCAACACCAGCCCGCCTGCAACCAGACGCAACACCAGCTCGCCTGCAACCAGACGCAACACCAGCCCGCCTGCAACCAGACGCAACACCAGCTCGCCTGCAACCAGACGCAACACCAGCCCGCCTGCAACCAGACGCAACACCAGCTCGCCTGCAACCAGACGCAACACCAGCTCGCCTGCAACCAGACGCAACACCAGCCCGCCTGCAACCAGACGCAACACCAGCCCGCCTGCAACCAGACGCAACACCAGCCCGCCTGCAACCAGACGCAACACCAGCCGCCTGCAACCAGACGCAACACCAGCCCGCCTGCAACCAGACGCAACACCAGCCCGCCTGCAACCAGACGCAACACCAGCCCGCCTGCAACCAGACGCAACACCAGCCCGCCTGCAACCAGACGCAACACCAGCCCGCCTGCAACCAGACGCAACACCAGCCCGCCTGCAACCAGACGCAACACCAGCTCGCCTGCAACCAGACGCAACACCAGCTCGCCTGCAACCAGACGCAACACCAGCTCGCCTGCAACCAGACGCAACACCAGCTCGCCTGCAACCAGACGCAACACCCTCGCCTGCAACCAGACGCAACACCAGCCCGCCTGCAACCAGACGCAACACCAGCCCGCCTGCAACCAGACGCAACACCAGCTCGCCTGCAACCAGACGCAACACCAGCTCGCCTGCAACCAGACGCAACACCAGCCCGCCTGCAACCAGACGCAACACCAGCTCGCCTGCAACCAGACGCAACACCAGCCCGCCTGCAACCAGACGCAACACCAGCCGCCTGCAACCAGACGCAACACCAGCCCGCCTGCAACCAGACGCAACACCAGCTCGCCTGCAACCAGACGCAACACCAGCCCGCCTGCAACCAGACGCAACACCAGCCCGCCTGCAACCAGACGCAACACCAGCCCGCCTGCAACCAGACGCAACACCAGCTCGCCTGCAACCAGACGCAACACCAGCCCGCCTGCAACCAGACGCAACACCAGCTCGCCTGCAACCAGACGCAACACCAGCCGCCTGCAACCAGACGCAACACCAGCCCGCCTGCAACCAGACGCAACACCAGCCCGCCTGCAACCAGACGCAACACCAGCTCGCCTGCAACCAGACGCAACACCAGCCCGCCTGCAACCAGACGCAACACCAGCTCGCCTGCAACCAGACGCAACACCAGCCCGCCTGCAACCAGACGCAACACCAGCCGCCTGCAACCAGACGCAACACCAGCCCGCCTGCAACCAGACGCAACACCAGCCCGCCTGCAACCAGACGCAACACCAGCCCGCCTGCAACCAGACGCAACACCAGCCCGCCTGCAACCAGACGCAACACCAGCCCGCCTGCAACCAGACGCAACACCAGCCGCCCCTGCAACCAGACGCAACACCAGCCCGCCTGCAACCAGACGCAACACCAGCCCGCCTGCAACCAGACGCAACACCAGCCCGCCTGCAACCAGACGCAACACCAGCCCGCCTGCAACCAGACGCAACACCAGCTCGCCTGCAACCAGACGCAACACCAGCCCGCCTGCAACCAGACGCAACACCAGCCCGCCTGCAACCAGACGCAACACCAGCCCGCCTGCAACCAGACGCAACACCAGCCCGCCTGCAACCAGACGCAACACCAGCCCGCCTGCAACCAGACGCAACACCAGCCCGCCTGCAACCAGACGCAACACCAGCCCGCCTGCAACCAGACGCAACACCAGCCCGCCTGCAACCAGACGCAACACCAGCCCGCCTGCAACCAGACGCAACACCAGCCCGCCTGCAACCAGACGCAACACCAGCCCGCCTGCAACCAGACGCAACACCAGCTCGCCTGCAACCAGACGCAACACCAGCCCGCCTGCAACCAGACGCAACACCAGCTCGCCTGCAACCAGACGCAACACCAGCTCGCCTGCAACCAGACGCAACACCAGCCCGCCTGCAACCAGACGCAACACCAGCTCGCCTGCAACCAGACGCAACACCAGCTCGCCTGCAACCAGACGCAACACCAGCTCGCCTGCAACCAGACGCAACACCAGCTCGCCTGCAACCAGACGCAACACCAGCCCGCCTGCAACCAGACGCAACACCAGCTCGCCTGCAACCAGACGCAACACCAGCTCGCCTGCAACCAGACGCAACACCAGCTCGCCTGCAACCAGACGCAACACCAGCTCGCCTGCAACCAGACGCAACACCAGCTCGCCTGCAACCAGACGCAACACCAGCTCGCCTGCAACCAGACGCAACACCAGCTCGCCTGCAACCAGACGCAACACCAGCTCGCCTGCAACCAGACGCAACACCAGCTCGCCTGCAACCAGACGCAACACCAGCTCGCCTGCAACCAGACGCAACACCAGCTCGCCTGCAACCAGACGCAACACCAGCTCGCCTGCAACCAGACGCAACACCAGCTCGCCTGCAACCAGACGCAACACCAGCTCGCCTGCAACCAGACGCAACACCAGCCCGCCTGCAACCAGACGCAACACCAGCCCGCCTGCAACCAGACGCAACACCAGCTCGCCTGCAACCAGACGCAACACCAGCTCGCCTGCAACCAGACGCAACACCAGCCCGCCTGCAACCAGACGCAACACCAGCTCGCCTGCAACCAGACGCAACACCAGCTCGCCTGCAACCAGACGCAACACCAGCTCGCCTGCAACCAGACGCAACACCAGCTCGCCTGCAACCAGACGCAACACCAGCTCGCCTGCAACCAGACGCAACACCAGCCCGCCTGCAACCAGACGCAACACCAGCTCGCCTGCAACCAGACGCAACACCAGCTCGCCTGCAACCAGACGCAACACCAGCCCGCCTGCAACCAGACGCAACACCAGCTCGCCTGCAACCAGACGCAACACCAGCCCGCCTGCAACCAGACGCAACACCAGCTCGCCTGCAACCAGACGCAACACCAGCTCGCCTGCAACCAGACGCAACACCAGCCCGCCTGCAACCAGACGCAACACCAGCCCGCCTGCAACCAGACGCAACACCAGCTCGCCTGCAACCAGACGCAACACCAGCTCGCCTGCAACCAGACGCAACACCAGCCCGCCTGCAACCAGACGCAACACCAGCTCGCCTGCAACCAGACGCAACACCAGCCCGCCTGCAACCAGACGCAACACCAGCCCGCCTGCAACCAGACGCAACACCAGCTCGCCTGCAACCAGACGCAACACCAGCTCGCCTGCAACCAGACCAACACCAGCCCGCCTGCAACCAGACGCAACACCAGCTCGCCTGCAACCAGACGCAACACCAGCCCGCCTGCAACCAGACGCAACACCAACTCGCCTGCAACCAGACGCAACACCAGCTCGCCTGCAACCAGACGCAACACCAGCTCGCCTGCAACCAGACGCAACACCAGCTCGCCTGCAACCAGACGCAACACCAGCTCGCCTGCAACCAGACGCAACACCAGCCCGCCTGCAACCAGACGCAACACCAGCTCGCCTGCAACCAGACGCAACACCAGCCCGCCTGCAACCAGACGCAACACCAACTCGCCTGCAACCAGACGCAACACCAGCTCGCCTGCAACCAGACGCAACACCAGCTCGCCTGCAACCAGACGCAACACCAGCTCGCCTGCAACCAGACGCAACACCAGCTCGCCTGCAACCAGACGCAACACCAGCTCGCCTGCAACCAGACGCAACACCAGCTCGCCTGCAACCAGACGCAACACCAGCTCGCCTGCAACCAGACGCAACACCAGCTCGCCTGCAACCAGACGCAACACCAGCTCGCCTGCAACCAGACGCAACACCAGCTCGCCTGCAACCAGACGCAACACCAGCTCGCCTGCAACCAGACGCAACACCAGCTCGCCTGCAACCAGACGCAACACCAGCCCGCCTGCAACCAGACGCAACACCAGCTCGCCTGCAACCAGACGCAACACCAGCTCGCCTGCAACCAGACGCAACACCAGCTCGCCTGCAACCAGACGCAACACCAGCTTGCCTCTTACACCATCTTTAGCAAGACTCCGGCCGCATCCAGCTTCCACGGTTTCGTCCCGCACCCAGCTCTTGGACCCCTTCCGCATTCAGAGAGCCACGCTCTGCACACTCACCCTGCATCTGAGATCTCTACCCGCGGGCTCACTCGGCTCTCTGCCCTGCTCCTGGTCTCACTCGGCTCTCTGCCCTGCTCCAGGCCTCACTCGGCTCTCTGCCCTGCTCCTGGTCTCACTCGGCTCTTTGCCCTGCTACTGGCCTCACTCGGCTCTCTGCCCTGCTCCAGGCCTCAGTCGGCTCTCTGCCCTGCTCCTGGTCTCACTTGGCTCTTTGCCCTGCTACTGGCCTCACTCGGCTCTCTGCCCTGCTCCAGGCCTCAGTCGGCTCTCTGCCCTGCTCCTGGTCTCACTCGGCTCTTTGCCCTGCTACTGGCCTCACTCGGCTCTCTGCCCTGCTCCAGGCCTCAGTCGGCTCTCTGCCCTGCTCCTGGTCTCACTCGGCTCTTTGCCCTGCTACTGGCCTCACTCAGCTCTCTGCCCTGCTCCAGGCCTCACTCAGCTCTCTGCCCTGCTCCAGGCCTCACTCAGCTCTCTGCCCTGCTCCAGGCCTCACTCAGCTCTCTGCCCTGCTCCAGGCCTCACTCAGCTCTCTGCCCTGCTCCAGGCCTCAGTCGGCTCTCTGCCCTGCTCCTGGTCTCACTCGGCTCTTTGCCCTGCTACTGGCCTCACTCAGCTCTCTGCCCTGCTCCAGGCCTCACTCGGCTCTCTACCCTGCTCCTGGTCTCACTCGGCTCTTTGCCCTGCTACTGGCCTCACTCGGCTCTCTGCCCTGCTCCAGGCCTCAGTCGGCTCTCTGCCCTGCTCCAGGCCTCACTCAGCTCTCTGCCCTGCTCCAGGCCTCACTCAGCTCTCTGCCCTGCTCCAGGCCTCACTCAGCTCTCTGACCTGCTCCAGGCCTCAGTCGGCTCTCTGCCCTGCTCCTGGTCTCACTCGGCTCTTTGCCCTGCTACTGGCCTCACTCAGCTCTCTGCCCTGCTCCAGGCCTCACTCGGCTCTCTGCCCTGCTCCTGGTCTCACTCGGCTCTTTGCCCTGCTACTGGCCTCACTCAGCTCTCTGCCCTGCTCCAGGCCTCACTCAGCTCTCTGCCCTGCTCCAGGCCTCACTCAGCTCTCTGCCCTGCTCCAGGCCTCACTCGGCTCTCTGCCCTGCTCCAGGCTTCACTCGGCTCTCTGCCTTGCTCCGGCCTCATCTCAGCTCTCTGCCCTGCTCCTGGCCTCACTCAGCTCTCTGCCCTGCTCCAGGCTTCACTCGGCTCTCTGCCCTGCTCCAGGCTTCACTCAGCTCTCTGCCTTGCTCCGGCCTCATCTCAGCTCTCTGCCCTGCTCCTGGTCTCGTCTCAGCTATCACATACCGTTATTACATCTTCAACAAAATTACTGCTGTAACCAAGATTATACTAAATAATTAAAAAAAATCAATCGACTCTGAGATAATCACTGAAACATATACATATCAAAATATGTTACATCTTTTTTCGAGAATATGCAAGAATCTATGTGGTTATTTTTAAAATTATTTAAGTATTTTATTAAGTCTTTGATGCAATATAAATGAGAAGATTGCAAGTAGAATTTATCCTCAGTTGGTATGACGAAAACTAACACTGGTAAAATTAAAACTCAATATACATTACGATCTTTCTATGGGAGACCTATTATTTGTATTTGTGTTATGGAAACCCCTGATAAGTAAACTTGGAAAAGTTACGGACATAATTATCTCTCTCTCTCTCTCTTCAGATGTAACATCCCCTTGCATCTTTGTGTCACGTAAGCAAGAAGCTATCATCACTCAACTGATTGACAGTAAGGTTGATAATATTGCTTTCACCAGGGAAGACATCATCAATCGCCCCAAAAAATTTAAGGAATGTCTTGTTACCAGTTATCCCGAAGATTATCCTCTTGATAGAGCTTGTAAACTTGAAGGGGTCTACAAGGCAAGACGGATACATAAGGACGGTCAACCTCTCAACAGGATCATCATTGTTTGGAATGGCAGTGACCCTCCCCATGAACATTACACCTTCTTTGGACATTTCATCCCATCAAGTCCTATCAGACCTTGGGTATCCCCCCCCTGTTGTTTGTTTTAAGTGCCACAGTACTCATCATGTCTCTTAAGTACTGTCGACATGACCCTGTGTGTGGACTCTGTGCTGAACAGCACGATACGGGACAGTGTCCTCACAGGGACCCCCCTACCCTTGAGGATGGGGAGGAAGCCTCTCCGGTCCGGAAGTGTCCCGGGTGTTTGCATGTAGGCGTAAATGTTTGGCATCGTGGCTGCCCTCGACGCCCCGCCCTCTCTAACATGAGCAGGAAGCCAGAGGCGTCTAGTCCAGCTGCAGGAGGTATTCAGCAGGAAGCTCCTGATGTCACGTCTGGTGAGCAGTTTCCAACCCTCGACGGACTAAAGCAAACAAGCAAAGATACAGAAGAAATTGACTGGTTAAAAAAGAAAATTACTGAATTGGAAATTAAAATAAAAACATTAGAGACGAATCTGCCCGGTGATAGTGGTGAAGTGAATCATGCCAGCGATAGTGACCAAGTAAATTCTTCCAACACCGGTAGTGATGCGAAATCTTGCAGCTGCTGAGGCTACGCCACCTATCTCTACGGAACGTGAGTGTCAAATCTCCATGGGGAATGGTGTTAGAGTAGTCATTGATCCCTCACTGACAACCCCCACTAGATAATGAAGAAACCTTTGAGGTGGTTACAGGTAGAGATTTTAAGAAAGCACAAACTCCTACTCTGGTGAAACGCATCCTAAGCAAAAGTGATATTACTCCAGACACACGCGACAGAGTTGATTATGTTGTCAAAGTGATTAACGAGCTTAAATATTACCTTAATTCCCTTGATACCTAACCATGGCTCATCAACAAAAACAATTAAGTTTCTTTCTTGGAACATTCGAAGTGTTTATCTTCGGATAAATGACGTAATCTTGTATGCTAAAATGAAAGACGTGGATGTGATCTGTTTACAGGAACCATATACGTCCCAACTATCAAGAAGGTCCCACCCAGATACCTGGGTATATAGCATACAACAACAGTATTGGAACTGGTTAACTCACGTATGTTAAGAGTGGATTAATTTTTAAACTAATTAAAAATCACAGGAGTGATAGTATACATTACCAAAAATTAAATTACTGCAAATAGCCATTTCCTACTGTATAACATATATGGACGATGTAGTGTACTTAAAGCAGACCTGCTACCGTAACCTACAGGTATGTTATGTATGGGTGACTTTAATGCTCGTCACACTGCTCTTGGTGATGTTCAGTGTAACATAATGGAAGGGTCTTCTTGAAATACCTTACTGATCATAATATTACTGTGTATGATACTGATAAACAGACCCATTTATTGGGGGGTAGGCTGGATTATGTGATTGGATACAGCCTAGCAGATAATAACGTCAACGTTAAGCTCATCCCAGAACTAGTTAGTGATCATTTTGCAATATATTGTGATACAGTGTAGCGGATATTAGGTCCAATCCTCATTCTAGGCTTAAAATTAACATTCCAGAAATCTTAAACTGCACTTTAAGGCTTATGTACACAAGTGGTACACTGGGTATACACCTGTATCAGTGGACCACTTTTACAATGACCTTGTCAGTATCATTACCAGTTATTATGATACTTGGGTTAAATCAAGGAAAAAAAGAACACTCGTTCTTCCTCATGGACAGAGGATCCTATTATTATTGCAGAGCGAGCTAAAGTGATTCAGCTGCTGACTCTTATAAACGAGACAAAACAGTTAACAATTTACTTGCATTCCTCAATGCCAACAGAGATTTTCGTGAGCTTAAGGGTCAAGTTAAGAATACATATTGTGAACAATTCCTACAAGGTATCAATAGAACCACAACATTATCGGAAATGTGGAACAAAATTAAAAACATTACAAAACCTTCAACCCCAGTTCAGCTTCATCATACTCCTGCAGAATATGCTGACATGCTCTTAGCTCAATGGTCTAGTGTCTCACAAATTTCTTCCTTACCCCCCAGATATACAGCAGCATTGAAATAATACCAACATTAACAGAAACTTTAATACTGAAATAGCACGCTCCTCACCAGATTTAACGGATCAGTTTGCTATAACCGCCTTTGAATTGACATCAGCAATAGGAAACCTAAACAACTGCCCCTGGTGAGGATGGTATAACTTATAACATCTTGAGCTTACTGAATGATGTCCCTAGCCACCCTCTGCTTGACCTCTATCAAATGAGTCTCTCACAAGGTATCTTGCCAAAGAAATGGGCACAAAGTCTCATAGTACCAATTCCTAAACCTAACTCTCAAAGATTCAGACCCATTTCCCTTACATCTTGTATGTGTAAAGTCTTGGAAAGAATTGTTCTCAATCGTGTCATGTTTCAGGTCAAAGAAAAACTGGCCCCAAACCTATATGGGTTTATGCCCAAGTGTAGCACACAAACATGCTTTGCTGAATATTTTGTAAACTCCCGGATGGGACACAGGCAGCCTTTATTGACCTAAAGTCAGTTTTCGATGTAGCGAATGGCGAAATAATATTAGAGCAACTTGCTGAATTTGGAATCAAAGGTAATCTTCTGAGTTGGATAAAGAGTTACCTATCCAACACGTGCTAGTGCCCTATTTAAAAGAGTTAAAAGTACAAGAACAGATGCATTCGAACTAGGCACACCTCAAGGTGGTGTCCTAAGCCCTATGCTCTTTAATATACTTATGCACAAACTTATCCATGACATACCTGTACAACCTACGAAACTGTTATATGTTATGCTGATGATATTTGTATTATGGCACACAGTAAACCAAGGCTACAAGTGTTACTTGATGCATTCTCCAAGAAAGTAGTAGAATGTGGCCTCATAATCTCTATTGATAAAACAAGGGTTCTTATTCCCATTCTCTTCATGTTAACTATACTATTAATGGAGTGCCCGTGGAGACGTGCGAGTCTATAAATATCTTGGAGTCGAGGTTAATGATACAAATCTCATCAGAACCTGCTCAAAAAACTTGTTGAGCGTTTTAAACCTCTCAAACTCTTGTTTAACATAATATGCTCGTAGTTTTTATAGTGCCTTTATACGATCTGTTGTTGATTATTATGCCTTGCATCTTCTTAATTTTTTCCCTAAACAATTACAAGGCCTAGATGTAGTACAGAATGATGCCATGCTCATCATCCTGGGTTGTCCTAGACTGTCAGATTGTTAACATGAGAAAGGAACTAAAATTACCTTCCATTTACGAAAGAATAGGTGTACTTAGTACAATGTTTTGCGCGAAAACTTTGAAAAATAATGGTCCCCCAATCTATTCAAATTAAATTGAGATCCATTTTAAGCAATTCTGACTGTTCCCTCAATTTGCCGCAAAAGCTCCTTACAGTGTGTGGGTCAGTT
>WNGS01001033.1:1872-15624 GCA_020271785.1 Procambarus virginalis | reverse complement strand
ACACACGTCCACCGTCAACACATGTCCACCGTCAACACATGTCCCTGTTAACACACCACCACCGTCAACACAACACCACCGTCAACACAACACCCCGTCAACACAACACCACCGTCAACACAACACCACCGTCAACACAACACCTCAACACAGCACCACTGTCAACACACCACCACTGTCAACACACCACCACCATCAACACACCACCACCGTCAACACACCACCACCGTCAACACACCACCACCGTCAACACACCACCACCGTCAACACACCACCACCGTCAACACAACACCACCGTCAACACAACACCACCGTCAACACACCACCACCGTCACACACCACCACCGTCAACACACCACCACCGTCAACACACCACCACCGTCAACACACCACCACCGTCAACACACCACCACCGTCAACACACCCACCACCGTCAACACACCACCACCGTCCACACACCACCACCGTCAACACACCACCACCGTCAACACACCACCACAGACAACACAACACCACCGTCAACACACCACCACCGTCAACACACCACCACCGTCAACACACCACCACAGACAACACACCACCACAGACAACACACCACAGACAACACACCACCACAGACAACACCACCACCGTCAACACACCACCACCGTCAACACACCACCACCGTCAACACACCACCACTGTCAACACACCACCACCGTCAACACACCACCACCGTCAACACACCACCACCGTCAACACACCACCGTCAACACACCCACCACCGTCACACAACACCACCGTCAACACACACCACCGTCAATACACCACCACCATCAACACCACAACACCGTATATGCAACACCACTGTCAATACAACACCACCGTCAACAACACCACCACCGTCAACACACCACCACCGTCAACACACAACCACCGTCACACACCACCACCGACAACACACCACCACCGTCAACACACCACCACCGTCAACACACCACCACCGTCAACACACCACCACCGTCAACACACCACCACCGTCAACACACCACCGTCAATACACCACCACCGTCAACACACCACCACCGTCAACACACCACCACCGTCAACACACCACCACCGTCAACCACACCACCACCGTCAACACACCACCACCGTCAACACACCACCACCGTCAACACACCACCACTGTCAACACACCACCACCCGTCAACACACCACCACCGTCAACACCCACCACCGTCAACACACCACCACCGACAACACACCACCACCGTCAACACAACCACCGTCAACACACCACCACCGTCAACACACCACCACCGTCAACACACCACCGTCAATACACCACCACCGTCAACACAACACCACCGTCAACACACCACCACCGTCAACACACCACCACCGTCAACACACCACCACCGTCACACAACACCACCGTCAACACAACACCACCGTCAACACACCACCACCGTCAACACACCACCACCGTCAACACACCACCACCGTCAACACACCACCACCTTCAACACACCACAGTCAATAATACACCACCGTCAACACACCACCAATGTCAACACACCACCACAGACAACACAACACCATCGTCAACACACCACCACCTTCAACACACCATCACTGTCAACACACCACCACAGACAACACACCACCACAGACAACACACCACCACCGTCAACACACCACCACCGTCAACACAACCACCGTCAACACACCACCACCGTCAACACACCACCACCGTCAACACACCACCGTCAATACACCACCACCGTCAACACAACACCACCGTCAACACACCACCACCGTCAACACACCACCACCGTCAACACACCACCACCGTCAACACACCACCACCGTCAACACAACACCACCGTCAACACAACACCACCGTCAACACACCACCACCGTCAACACACCACCACCGTCACACACCACCACCGTCAACACACCACCACCTTCAACACCCACAGTCAATAATACACCACCGTCAACACACCACCAATGTCAACACCCACCACAGACAACACAACACCATCGTCAACACACCACCACCTTCAACACACCACCACTGTCAACACACCACCACAGACAACACACCACCACAGACAACACACCACCACCGTCCAACACACCACCACCGTCAACACACACCACCGTCAACACACCACCACCGTCAACACACCACCACCGTCAACACACCACCACCGTCAACACACCACCACCGTCAACACACCACCACCGTCAACACACCACCACCGTCAACACACCACCACCGTCAACGCACCACCACCGTCAACACACCACCACCGTCAACGCACCACCACCGTCAACACAACACCACCGTCAACACACCATCACTGTCAACACATCACCACCGTCAACACAGCACCACCGTCAGCACACTACCACTATCAACACAACACCGTCAACACACAAACGCCGTCAACACAACACAACACCACGTTCAAACAACACCACGGTCAAACAACACCACGGTCAAACAACACCATCGTCAACACACCACTACCGTCAACACAACACCCACCGTCACCACAAACACCACCGTCAACACAACACCACCGTCAACACACCACCACCGTCAACACACCACCACCGTCAACACACCACCTCCGTCAACACAACACCACCGTCAACACAACACCACCGTCAACACACCTCCACCGTCAACACAACACCACCGTCAACGCAGCACCACCGTCAACACAATACCACAGTCAACACACCTTCCAGTCCTCACCCCCACCGTCACACACCACCACCGTCACACAACACCACCGTCAACACAACCCACCGTCAATACACCACCACCGTCAACACCACAACACCGTATACGCAACACCACAGTCAATACAAACACCACCGTCAACACACCACCACCGTCAACACACCACCACCGTCAACACACCACACCGTCAACACACCACCACCGTCAACACACCACCACCGTCAACACAACACCATGTCAACACAACACAACCGTCAACACAGCCCACCGTCAACACACCACCACCCTCAACACAACACTATCGCAAACAGAACACCAGTTTCAACACACCACCGTCAACACACCACGACCGTCAACACACCACCACCGTCAACACACCACCACCGTCAACACACCACCACCGGTCAACACACCACCTCCGTCAACACAACACCACCGTCAACACAACACCACCGTCAACACACCTCCACCGTCAACACAACACCACCGTCAACGCATACCACACGTCAACATAACACCACCGTCAACACACCTTCCAGTCCTCACCCCCACCGTCAACACACCACCACCGTCACACACCACCTCACACAACACACGTCAATACACACACCTAACACACACACGTTCGAACCACTGCAACAACCCACCTCACCCACCGTCAACCCATCGTAACACACCACCTCACACACCGTCAACACACCACCTACACCACGTCAACACACCACAACACACCCCAAAGAAAAACCACACACACACCGTCAACACAACACCACCGTCAACACCACCACCGTCAACACACTACCACCGTCAACACTACCACCGTCAACACCTACCACCGTCAACACGGACCACCGTCAACACGTGACCACCGTCAACACGTGACCACCGTCAACACGTGACCATCGTCAACACGTGACCACCGTCAACACGTGACCACCGTCAACACGTGACCACCGTCAACACGTGACCACCGATCAACACGTGACCCCGTCAACACGTGACCACCGTCAACACTGACCACCGTCAACACGTGACCGTACGTCAACACGTGACCACCGTCAACACGTGACCACCGTCAACACGTGACCACCGTCAACCGTGACCACCGTCAACACGTGACCACCGTCAACACGTGACCACCGTCAACACGTAGACCACCGTCAACACACCACCAGTCAAACACACCGCACACCCAACCCGTCAACACACGACCACCCGTCACACACCACCACCGTCAACACACGCACCACCGTCAACACACGACACACCGTCAACACACACCACCGTGCAACACACACGTTAACACACACCGCTCAACACACCACCGTCAACCACACGTTCAACACAACACCGCTGTACCACAACCGTGTCAACAACACCGTCAACACAACACGTGTCAACACAACACCCCTGTCAACACACAGCTGCCACCCTTCAAAACACGGCCATGCCACACAACACCGCTGTCAACACAGCAACACCGCTCAACACATGGCACACCGTGTCAACACACCGTGCCACCAACACCTGTCACACACGCGTCAACACATCCCGCCGTCAACACAGTCCACCCGTCAACACCACCACCGTCAACACACCACCACCGTCAACACACCACCACTGTCAACACAACACCGCTGTCAACACAACACCACCGTCAACACAACACCACCGTCAACACAACAGCACCGTCAACACACCACCACCGTCAACACACCACCACCGTCAACACACCACCACCTGTCAACACCACCCACCGTCACACACACCACCGTCAACAGCACCACCACACCGATCAACACACCACCACAGACAACACACCACCACAGACAACACAAAACCACCGTCAACACACACACCGCTGTCAACACAACACCGCTGTCAACACACACACCGCATGTCAACACAACACCAGCTGTCAACACAACACCACCGTCAACACAACACCACCGTCAACACACCACCACCGTCAACACACCACCACTGTCAACACACCACCACTGTCAACACACCACCACATGTCAACACACCACCACCGTCAACACACCACTACCGTCAACACACCACCACCGTCAACACACCACCACCGTCAACACACCACCACCGTCAACACACCACCACCGTCAACACACCACCACAGACAACACACCACCACAGACAACACACCACCACAGACAACACAAAACCACCGTCAACACAACACCTCAGTCAAACACACGCCGTCAACACAAACCACTGTCAACACAAACACCGCTGTCAACACAACACCGCTGTCAACACAACACCGCTGTCAACACAACACCGCTGTCAACACAACACCGCTGTCAACACAACACCACGTCAACACAACACCGCCGTCAACACACCACCACCGTCAACACACCACCACCGTCAAAACAACAACACCGTCAACACAACACCACCGTCAATACACCACCGTCAACACAACACGACCGTCATTACAACACCGTCAACACAACACCGTATACGCAACACCACTGTCATTACAACACCACCGTCAACACACCACCACCATCAACACACCTTCACCGTCAACACAACACAACCGGAATACACCTCCACCGTCAGCACACCACCACAGTTACACACACCACCACCGTCAACACACCACCACGTCAACACACCACCACAGTCAACACAACACCACTGTCAACACAAAACCACCGTCAACACAAAACCACCGTCAACACAAAACCACCGTCAACACAAAACCACCGTCAACACAAAACCACCGTCAACACAAAACCACCGTCAACACAAAACCACCGTCAACACAAACACCCACACAAAACTGTCAACACAAAACCACTGTCAACACAACACCACCGTCAACACCACATCTTCGTCAACACAACATCACTGTCAACACAACTACACTGTCAACACAACTACACTGTCAACACAACTACACTGTCAACACAAAACCTCGTCAACACAACACCACCGTCAACACCACCACCGTCAACACACCACCACCGTCAACACACCACCACTGTCAACACACCACCACCGTCAACACACCACCACCGTCAACACACCACCACCGTCAACACACCACCACAGTCAACACACCACCACTGTCAACTTACCACCACCGTCAACTTACCACCACCGTCAACACAACACCACCGTATACGCAACACCACTGTCAACACAACACTACCGTGAACACAACACCACCGTCAACACTACACCACCGTCAACACACCATCACCGTCAACACAACACAACCGGCAATACACCTCCACCGTAAACACACCACTGTCAACACAACACCACCGTCAACACACCACCTCTGTCAACACACCATCCAGCCCTCACCACCTCCGTCAACACACCGCCACTGCCAACAGAACATCTCCGTCAACACAACATCACCGTCAACACAACACCACCGTCAACACAACACCGTCAACACAACACCACCGTCACACATTTAGGATAACATTTGTGTCTATTACATGCAACATATGGTGCTGTTAAAAAAAAGTTTTCACCTGTCACAGGTGTGGCATCGTTACAGTAGGAATATAAAAACATGCACATATTGGAATTGAACGATGTGTCAAAATTTTAAAGCAATCGGTGAAGGACTTTCAGAGATTTCAGTGTGTTGCTCTTACGTCCAACAGATGGGGCTGTTTAAAAAAAAAACATGTTTTTTTCCTGTCACAGTTGTGGCCTGTATATAGTAAGAATATAAAAACATGTGCGTTTTCAAATGCAACGTTGTGTCAAAATTTCAAAGCAAACGGTAAAGAGGTTTCGAAGATTTCCCTCACATGAAGAACATATGAAAAACAGTTTTTCAGAAAAAAAACATGTTTTTCCGGTCACAGACGTGACATATATATAATATGAATATAAAAACCCGCTCGGATGCGAATGGAACGTTGTGAAAATTTTAAAGCAATCGGTTAAGAACTTTCGGAGATTAGAGATTTTGAACAAACGAACATTTCCATTTTTATTTAAATGGATTTTGTCATTTGATTTTATTTAAAATATCATTTCACAGTAAGGGTTACAACATTAGTTACATGCAAGGTACAAGGTTACTTGTCACAGGTTGACGAGTTCCTCCAGCTCCTCAGATGGTGGGCAGGAACCATGGATACAGTTGGTATTTCCTCGCTGGATTGCCACACCAAGACGCTGGAAGAGGAAACTGGCGGCCGTAGGGTTTCTAGTAGTGTCAATTATCTTAGAACTCAGCTCCTTCAAAAAACTAGCAGCACTTTTATCCCACTTTTAGAATATATATATCCTTTTAGAATATTTGTATATATCAATTTCACCCTAGATAGCACTACTATCTTAAAAGTATCATTAGTCTCATCTCTTGCGTGAAAGGTTCTTGTTACCCAACCTATAATTTTTCTTAGTTGTGACAGCTACTTGTTCATTAAAAGTCTTCTGACATGATAACTCCAAATTCATTTGCATTGTTTTTTAGTTACACAGTGAGATTTAGTTTCCATTTTGATTTTGTTGTATTTTTTCATAGTGCAGAAGCTGGAACATATCCTCATTAAACATCATCTTATTTTCTGTTGCCCACTGAGAGACCTGATTTACACCAAATTGGAAGTTTGCTGCATGCTCTCAATAATCCTAGTGTTATCTGCAAAGGACAATACAGTACTATAGTTTGTGTCCTTGTCTATGTCAGATGTGAATACAAAAAGTACTGGAGAATACACATTACCCCCATGGGACTGTGATTTTTATGGTGGATAATCCAAATTTTACTTTATTTACTATTACATACTGGGTTCTGATCGTTAGTAAATTGCAGATCCATCTTTCTAATTTGCAAGTACTGTAATGTAATTCCTTTTGTTCACAATAACACCTTGGACACACTTGTTGAAAGATTTTTCAAAATCTCAATAACGTACATACCTTCACTATTTTGACTTCTTGCAAGGCAGCTAAGGCCATGTCATAGTGGTCTAACAATTGAAAGGCAGGGCCTCGCTGCTGTAAACCCATGTGTTTTGTGAGCTTACTTTTTAGCACTCTTGCAAAGATCTTTATTATGTGTAATTTTAGTGCTATTGGTCTAAAAAAAAATTGCCTCTGGCTTATTTCCTCCTTAATGGAATTGTGTGTCACGTTGGGTGGGTTGGGGCTCCGCTAGGGGCTCAGAAGGCAGAGTACTCAGCCCCTCCGACTCTCGAGACTCACCAGAGTTGCTTGGTCCCACAGGAGAGGACCAGTAATACCCACCACGCAGGTCTTTGCTCCCACCACTAGGGGTGCCACTGATTCACCCTGGAAGCCCTTCAGTCAACCACGGGGAAACTGATGTTAGCAAATCCGGCCTAGACCCGTGAAGGAGTGAAGCAAGACTCGGGCTTACCTTTTAACAATAACTCCACCTGAGTCTTGCCTGCCAGACAAAAAGGTTGCTGGAATTTCTTTCCCACCTCCCTTCCCTATCTACTTTTAACAAGGTCGCCAGCTGGGTTGATATATCTGCACCCCAGCAATGCAGTTCAGTGGGTGTATTCTATACTGTTTGTTGCCAAAATTATGATACTCCTATAGATCTGACACTGGATTGTCAGCCCAAGGTACTCTCCCATAAAAGTCTGTGTGGCTTTACCTCTCTTCAGCCACTACATTGCTTGTTGCTATCATTCCGGCTTTGATACTGGACAGATAGCTAAGGGTACACTTCTACATAAGTCTGTGCTGCTTTACCATTCTCCAACCACTAAGAACTTCTGTAGAAAATGTGATGTTCACTAGGTGGGACTATGATATCCCTCGTGTATGCTCAGAGATTATTATGGAGGCACACTTAAACACCATGATAAAATATGTGAATTTAATGAGATAAGCTACATGATCACATACAAGTAAAATCAATACTGGAAATGAAAATAAGAATAAACAATCTGGAGATCGTCAGCAACTCTTCTTTCACGACCTCCAACAACTCCTTCAACTGGGCAGATTTAAAAAAGGGCCACACACACTCTCACTGAGGGGCTGCTTCGTCAACGTCGGCCACCTCCTCTTCAACTGCCCCGTCTTCCACACACACTGTCCTCTTCAACAGTCCTGGACACAAGCTGCCCTGCAGCCTATCCTACTACTAATGTATCAATGTTATACTGTAACATACATAGGCAAATATCGTGGCCAATCTAGCCTACTCAAACAAGGGGTAATGGGAGGGAAATTCATCTACCTTTACATTCCTGGCTCACGACGCCTGTCCGTCGATGTTGTGAGGTTCCCACGCTTCCTGAGTCCATCCTTGACAATCCAGGAACGTTCCACAAGTCCTCAGGTATCGTGAAGCCTTCGCATCGTCGCCAAACCACTCCCAGAGTTTCAGATATCCCAATCCTGGTTCGCCAGTGGGCACTGAGCTAATCACTGTATGCACACACTCGTCCCTTCCACAAGGCGTTGCTCCTTGCCCTAGGAACGGTGTCGTCCCTCTAAAATCCTCAGTGAACGTGACCCGGTCACAGCTAGGCCTGCCCGCCACACCTTCCAGACCCCTTAAGCATCAAGCGTCGCCCCTCCAGCGTCGTCGCCGGCCGATTCTTCAAGTTTTGGCACTTCTCTGCTCAATGAACTTGGTTTCTTCTTGCTTCCCGGTCTCCAATAACAATGGTGGGCTGCAACGGCTAGCTTTAATCCACTGAGAAAGGCTTGTAGAGCCTCAAATCCTCGAGGGCTGATCGAGGCACATCCTCTCACCTCCACAGCCAAGTCAACTCTGGAAGCTACCACCGCTGGCGCCGCCAAGGGCACTCGGTGACGTCACGGCGGGCTCTGATTGGTCGCCCGTGACCTAAGTTAGCAAATCCGCAGTCGGCTGGCATCCTCCACAAAACGGCGGATCTGCAGGTAGGGGCTACCACTTCATTTGTATCAGAGCGCCACTTTCCCCTTACCTACAAACTTATGTAAATTTCTCCCTTATCAGGCGACCGCTCTGATCGCCACACATACCAAAAGATTACCTGCATTTCAGAGAATCAGTAAAGAAAGCTGATATGACTCTTAAAGCAGACAAACGGAAGAAATAGGAGAGGGCACCGAAACAGGTGTTATCTTCACTGTTATAAGTACCGTATTTTGGAAGATAGCATCAGTATCTAGGCACCATCTAACAGAATGGAATCTTGTCCGACAGAATCTCACCGTGGATACTAAAAGATATTGCAGAAGCACTAGGTGTGCCACTCTCTATGGTGTATAACAGGTCACTGGAAGCAGGAGATCTACAGGAAAGCTGGAAGACAGCTAATGTAGTCCCAATATACAAAAGGGGGACAGGCAAGAGGCACTGAACTACAGGCCAGTTTCCCTAACTTGTATACCATGCAAGGTAATGATTAGGTTGTGAGGAAAAGGCTCGTAGAGCATTTGGAGGAAAATAGCTTTGTAATACACCACCAGCATACGTTCAGAGATGGTAAATCGTGCCTCACAGGGTTAATAAAATTCTCTGACCAAGCCACAAAAATTAGGCAAGAAAGAGAAGGGTGGGCAGACTGCATTTTCTTGGACTGTGAGAATGCATTTGACACAGTACCCCCATAAGAGGCTGTTACGAAAGTTGGAGCAACAGGCAGGAGTAAAAAGGTAAGGTGCTCTAGTGGCTAAGGGAGTATCTATGCAACAGGAAACGGCGAGAAACTGTGAAATGGGAGACATCAGATTGGCGTGATGTCACCAGCGGAGTCCCACGGGGCTCTGTAGTTGGACCCATCCTGTTTTTAATATATGCAAACGATATTCCAGTGGGTATAGAATCATTCCTCTCAATGTTTGCTGATGATGCAAAAATTATGAGAAGAATCAAGACAGATGATGATAGACAGAGACTACAGGACGAACTGGACAAGCTGGAGGAATGGTCTAGGAATGAAAATGGCTACTAAAGTTCAACTCTGGAAAGAGCAAAGTAATGAAATTAGGCGAAGGGAGCAGAAGGCTGAACACAAGGTACCATATGGGAGGTGAAATCAACAAGAGTCAAATAGAGAGAAAGATCTGTGGGTTGATTTCACACCGAACCTGTCCCCAGAGGCCCACATCAAAAGGATATCATCAGCGGCATATGCTAGACTGGCCAACATAAGAACTGCCTTTAGAAACTAATGTAAGGAATCGTTCAGGACCCTGTATACCACTTATGTCAGACCAATCCTGGCATATGCAGCTCCAGCTTGGAGTCCATACCTAGTTAACACAGAACAAAGTTAGAGAAGATTCAGCGGTATGCCACCAAACTGGTCCGGGATCTGAGAGATATGAGCTACGAGAAAAGGACATGAAAACCACCTACAAAATTCTCGGGGAATTGACAGGGTGGACAAAGACAAACTCTTTAGCATGGTTGGAACACGAACAAGGGGACACAGGTGGATGCTGAGTACCCAAATGAGCCACACAAATGTAGATATGATAAAGCCCAGTAGGTTCAGGAATCTGTTCACCAGTTGATTGACAGTGTAGAGGCGGGACAAAAGAGTCAAAGCTCAACCCCCGCAAGCACAACTAGGTGAGTACACACACACACACACACACACGCCCCCACCCCCCTTCATACACCAAGGAGACAACACATACTTACCCCTACGACGACACAGAGCATCTCCTCTTGGAGATGCTCCGCCCACTTTACCCCTTACAACATTGAACACACCCTCCTGGGTATATGGTGAGCCATCTGTCACAGCTGGTGCGAATGCTTTATGACATAAGGGTGGGTTTGTGGTTTTACACACACATAATCCACACCCTATTTACACCCGTACACCATAGAGCATGCCATACCTGGCCTACCTGACAGCTGGTGCCCCCTTCTCTTGCACCAGCTGGCAGGTTTTCTGCATGCTCCAAGGCGTAAATCTCCCTACTCTGAAGTACACACAAACAGGCACAAGCTGTCATAAAACACTGCAGCCATGTCCGTTTTGTTAGTAATCTCATAAGAAATGTACTTATTCCTCTTTTTAGACATTATATTTATATAGACAGCTTTAGCTCTATTTGACCACGTAATTTCTAAGTTTGTTACATCCCTTGAGACAACATAGAAATTACTCCTAGGGTTAACACCTCTAATACCTTCAACCATCCTCCCAACCAAGGATATTTATGAAGAATTTAAGCCCCCATTTAAGGAAGATGTTATCACGCCAGCAATGTTTCCCATTTTTCTTTCCCCGTTACCTTTGATTTCCAGCTATATCCAATGATGACAAATGTCATCAGTGTCAATGAAGCCTTCCGAAATAGTGCTTGCTATATCAGACATCCAGCGGGGACTTTAAACCAGCAGGTGTGATGGGGAGGGGGAGGCTTTCGAGTAAGCTGCACAACAAGTGGCTTTGACTCCCACCTCACTTTTCTTATATTTGATCTTATTAAATGTTTAATTAACTTCCTTCAAATTTAGTTTTTTCACCTTTATTAATATTATCGTTTGAACATATTAACCCTTACACTGCTCAGGGGTCCTGGTGACATTTACACCCTGTGCGCAAGAAAAAAAAAAATTCCAAATTTTTTTTTCGTCTTCTAAACATGTTAATTTGTGTCCCCTGAGCACGGGAAAAATAGCAAAAAAATCGTAGATCACATATTTTGGGCGCAATTGAGACCGAGGAAGTCTGGCAAAAAGTGGGCGTTGACAGAGCGGTCGCCAGGGCCGGTCAGCGTCACCCGTGCTGACAGATGGGAGTTGCCACAAAGATATTATTACTAATTGTTTCAGTGTCTCCGATTGATTTTTTCTTAGTTTTTTTGCAGTAATATTATTCAATTGTGTGTATTGAATATATTTATATAATAAAAGTGGGGAAATAATCGCTATGCTCAAACATATGGTGTGCATATTAGTAATTCAATTATATGTTCATAAAACAATAAACAAATAGTTTTGCTGCTATTATTACATCTAATACACAGTTATATATAAGTATCTGCATATTTTGGTTACCATAACGAACCACTAAGTGGTATTGAGAGTCGAAAGCAACGAAGATTACTGCCACACACCAGCCAGCCCCTCGCTGCCACTCCCTCAACACACGCACTAAACTTTCTCCCCCCAACAATACCATTTGTGGTGTTATTACACTATATACAGACGTTATATATAAGTATGTATATATTTGGTTCACCACAACTGTACAGCTAGCGATATAGTTAGTTCAGGGACTAAGAGTCGTCGGTATACACAGATGACGGCTGGCGGCTCCCTCACTCATTCAAGGTCACACGCACTAAACTTTCTCCCCCAACAATACTGTTAACTGTAAACACCTACTTCATCCTAGGATGGCAGTTGGGTTGTAGCTCCTGGTCCAGGCTCTCGCCTCGTACACCCTCCAGAAACACAACCCACGCCTTAGGATTTCGCGTCTCGCAGCTTTCTGTACACTGCAGGTCCGCGCTTCTTCCCCTACAGTACGTCGCCGGTTGAAGTCGGTCTCCTGGCTGTCAACTTTCCACCAACTACGGCAGCCAGCCTACGTTCGGCGGTCGTCGTAAGTTTCCCAATAGTCCCTTGCACTGTACTCCCAGGGAACTGCTTCTCACCTACGAAGTCACTGTGAAGTTATCAGCCGTCCCAGATGATACTGCTTAAGCTCCACACGCACAGCACCCGACTTCAGAGCACTTGAAGCTCACTTCACTGTCAATTCCCTCGTCGTCTAGATATGTTACTAGGTATTTGGGAAGACTTCTCGACGTGCTTGCATCCAACTGTTGACTCGTAGGGTTCCACAAAGGTATGGTTTACTGTCAAACTTGACAGGATCGTCGATCACATGTTCAACCAAGTTGACAAGGTGGTCAACTCGATTCACTCATGGTGGATTGGCCCGGCCACTAAGCTGTCTCTTATACGGTGAACTGCCAAGGACATTACACACGACGATGCCTGGCCCACTTCTTGCAACGCACCTGTTCCGGAGCACTTGTTGCTCAATATTCTGTTAATT
>WNGS01001030.1:58913-71548 GCA_020271785.1 Procambarus virginalis | reverse complement strand
CGATATATATATATATATATATATATATATTATATATATATATATATATATATATATATATTATATATCTATATATATATATATAGCGAATTCAACATTCAGTCCAGCGAATTCAACATCTGGTTCCTGGACGATGGCACCCTGGCAGGGACACAGGAATCCCTGCTAGGAGATCTTCAGCTAGTGAAATCTAGGGGAGAGGAGTTAGGCCTTACACTAAATCCATCAAAGTGTGAAATCATATCGTCCAACCAACCAATCATAAATGCAGTACAAATCTTATTGCCAGGAGCCCAAGTGATCGCTCCCAACGACAGTGTGCTGCTAGGGGCACCTCTGGGCTCGAACGCCATTGAGGTAGTCCTCGAAGAAAAGCTTAAAGACCTGAGGAGGATGGAAGCGCGAATAGGGGCTTTGGATGCTCATGATGCGTTGTACCTTCTTACCAGGTGCCTGGCCTTGCCCAGACTTACCTATTTCCTCAGGTGTGCTCCTTCTTTTGACAGCCCAAAATTAACGGAATACGATTCACTCCTAAAGACAATAACTATGAAAGTGTTAAACCTCTCCCTGCAAGATGACCAGTGGGACCAAGCAACGCTCCCAGTTAGACTCGGGGGTATAGGTATTCGCAAGGCGACACAGTTAGCATTGCCGGCATTCTTATCCTCGACCAGTGCTACAAGTGAATTAGTGAAGGAAATACTACCAGAATACCTAAGGAACTCCATTGGGATTCGTGATCCCAAATTTGTGGAAGGAGCTGGTCGGTGGGACACACTCGCCAATTCACACACCCGACCAACTTGTCCAAACGACGGTAAACAGGCCAAATGGGATAGCCCCATAGTGGAGAACATCGCCAAAGCATTGCTGGACGTAGCTTCTCAGAAGGACAGAGCGCGTCTCCTAGCTGTGCAAGCCCCCCATGCTGGGGACTTCCTGTTGGCAGTCCCTAATTCCGCCTTGGGCACCCGCCTGGATCATCGGGCCCTAAGTATTGGTGTTGCTCTGCGCCTTGCCGCCCCTATCTCCACCGAGCACCGGTGTATTTGCGGCCAGGCACGGGCAGACCAATACGGCAGCCATGGTCTCATCTGTCGTAAGACACAGGGAAAGATTGCCAGACACGAGGCAGTCAATGACATCATCAAGAGAAGTTTGGCTACAGCTGGGTGTCCAGCACAAAGGGAACCCCAGTTGTGCAGACCTGACAACAGCCAAAAACGCCCAGATGGAGTCACCCTGCAGCCATGGAGGGAAGGTAAACAGGTCGTATGGGATTACACCTGTGCATCTACATTGGCTGATACCTATTTACGTTACAGCTCAGCGGAGGGAGGTGGGGCAGCCACCTTCAGGGAGACCCAGAAAATCCACAAGTACAGAGACCTAGAACGTTGTTACAGGTTCGTGCCGATAGGCTCAGAGACTCTGGGCGCCTGGGGTAAATGTGCACTCAAGTTTTTAAAGGAGGTTGGTGAGGAACTCATTGGGAAAACTAGAGACCCACGAGCAGCCAGTTTCCTGTTCCAGCGCCTCAGTGTCGCAGTGCAGAGGGGAAATGCGTGCTGTATCCTGGGTACGCACCCAACCTCCGAGGAGCTGGACGAGGTCTTCGAACGCTGATTGTTTAATTGTTATATATTTGTGTGTGTGTGTGTGTGTGTTCTCTGTAAACTGTAGCATTGCAATAAAATAAAACAAAACATACAAAAAATAATAGGGGTGGTAGGAGAAGAAAAGAATTAAGTATTCGGTGAGAATCCACAAGATCTTCTCTGAATGCTCTTTGTTTTCTTCTTCGAGGATGTGGGTCCCTGCAATTGCACCAGAGGTGGTACCCTAATATTATATATATATATATATATATATATATATATATATATATATATATATATATATATATATATATATATATATATATATATACATACAAACATACATATACACATTTATATGTAGTGAAGTGACATAGTGGCCGAGACATGCCTTTAGTCATATATGCTGTTAAAATGACTGACCAAAATAAATTATGTATTATTTTGCAGACGAAGCTTCCAAAATGCAAGCCGGATTAAGGTATGGAAAATTTACTTTACATTAAGGTAGACCTTAATGTAATTTTTAAGTCATATTGTGAGATTTATTTTCGTGATTTTGACGTGTTATATGATTAATTATTTCAGTAAATGTTGTTAAACGTGATTAAGCTGTCATTACCTCTTCCTTGGTGTTCTTGAGAAAGAGGCTGGTCTGATTTAAGGGTGTTCTTGGGAAAGAGGCTGGTCTGATTTAAGGATGGTATTCGTACTAGCCAGAACAAGTGGCAGATACTAATCTGACAAAGTTAATTGTGGAATCATGAGGAAAGTTTGGTGAGCACTGATAACTCAGCCCGTCCTCCTAAGATTTACCCTTATCCTAACTTACACCAGGACCCAACTCAGAAAACTGGACAGAATGTCAATTTCGCGAGCCGCTACCATTTTTTATGATGACAATTGTTGGCCTTAGGTAGAGTGTACGTCAAAACACAATGTTCTATTAGGACAGGTTGGATAACTATAGGGAACGGAGATTAACAACAGGTCATACCCAACAACAGTGTACCTGACTCAGGCCGTTAGCTAAGATTCTCCCACAACCTGATTGCGGCGACTACCCGAGTACAGTTCTATCTCGAAGGGAGAGTGTTACGCTATTCAGTTAGAATTTTTTTTTAATTTAACCTTCACACCCCTATAAAGCGGTCACTTTTGGGGGGACTTTGTCCGGGAAAAGTGCTCTAGTTGGTCCAATAGGATGTCTTTGTCCGGACTCAGAGACGGAGGTCGTTACAGCACCCGACAAACACATCTGAAAATAAATGAAGTGACGATTTTCAGTCCTTCCTGGACCATTATCAATGTTCACCTGTGTGGGTTGGGTGTCTGAGTTTCAGTCAAATTACTGACTTACTGTCTGCTTATGTTTCAATTCTTTTTTTTGTTGGCATATTGAACGCACACTACAATGTGAAGTTTGTAAAGTATTTATCCTTATCTTTGGTAATTCCAAATAGGGGTTAGACCAGTATAGTAATTTGAAACTAAGTTATTTCAACAGATTATGAGGCAAAGGATTCAGTAAATAGTAAGAAAGTTTCACTTATCTGGTGTTAAATTTTTGCAATTGTATTTGCTTGCTATTACAGTATTGACAAATTATATTGGTTAAATTTTGACTTATATTGCCATAATTTAACATGATCAATAACATGATCAAATTATAACCTACTGTGGCTAAGAATAAATGATCATGTAAAAAACTCCATTAACATAATGTATGAGGGAAATTTGAAGAGTTCTCCCTTAAAAGTTATGTGATTAATTACAAAAAGAAAAAAACTCCTCCAGGGGCATAAGAGTGTGTTTACAGTGCTCACACCATTACAGAGGTATTTATGTGTTTAAAAAAAAACTCACATTGTTACAGAGGCACTAAAGCGTCTTTGAAGAGAATAAGATAATTACGCATGATATCAAATGTATGTCTACTGGGAGGGGGCCCACTATCCACTACTCTTGGCAACAAGATCAATACAATGTAAACATCACATTGGTGTGCAGGAACTGTGGTAGCAATCGTGACAACTTCCACACTGTATCTATCCATGTGATATTACTTGACATCCACCAGTGATCCAAACTTCCTTGATCAGTAACACATCAACTTTCTTTAGCTGAAGAGTTCATAATAATTTAAAGTAATAAGTAATACGTAATCTAACCAAATAAAATGTACAAAATATTAATTTCAGTTTTAGCACGACCTCACAGTCCCAACAGCTGTAGTGGCAGTATTGACGTTTATATGAGCTGACATCATCCAGTATTCATAACTTACTTTGAAGTCTATGTTTACGAGGAGCACCTATGAAGGTGATGATGCTGGTCAACACACTTACGAGGTCGATAACAAGCGACTGAAATAATGGCATGATAATTGGTAGAAACAAAATTAGGATGACAAAATAAGCTTGTTGACAAGAGAATAATAAACTGTTGCAGAGTGGAAAACAATAATGAAAATCAGGCATAAAGAAAAGTCTAATGATGAAAATGTAAAATGGGAAAATAATAAAAAAAAGGATAGATTTGAATGATTCATATTTGAACACAATATGAAGAGTATTGGATGGCATTTGTAAGAGTAGAGAAGTATAGTTGTTTACAAACCTTTATCATGAGGAACGTCCATCAATTTGTAAATTAAAAATAAACATGTCTGTTTACTATAGCGATTAGTGGCGGCAGGTGTGGTGCTGGATAGGAGCAGGGCAGTCTTGGGTCAGTCACTGGCGTCAAGCGTCCTCTACTTCCGTTGTTTGGAGGCTTCAAATAATGGATTACTTCTTCTCATTCCCGTCTTAATTGTTAGCTCTGACAGTGCACGAGAAACCACTACATAACTGAAAAAAAATTACATAAGAAAGTCAAGCTTGGGATGGCCTTGAAGAGTGTGATGACTGGGTGGTCGTTGACGGAGCCGAGGTGGAACGTCCGCCTCCTAGTGATGGGTCTCCAGGTCACTGGACTCTTCCCTTACTCGTGGTCGTCACGATCCACTCGACCACACTTAAGCATGCTGTTGTGTCTTTGGTCCATTTTTACCCAGCTGGTTGTGGTGGTTAACCTTTGCATGGCATTATCTCTGGAAAATCAGCCAAGTTATACCTTAGGAGAGGTAGCATTCAAATTCTCTGGTGTCGTCTCTGTCGTCGGTCTGTCACTCTCCACCGTCCTCACGGCCTGCAGCAGCCGGTTGCTAGCGCAGTTACTTCATGGCTTACATGAACTGCTCCACCGAAGCAGGCCTTTAGGGGAAGCTGCCGGAACTCGAGTACAGTTTCTTGACCTGAGGTCCCTTCTGCTGGGGTCCGTTGGTCTCTCAACATACTTGATTTCTTGCATTTATCAGATCCAACACATGAAAGATCAAGTCAGTTTAGTATTATTTAGACAATATAATATATCAATAGTAACGAGCACCTTTCTGCTGATACTGTTTCTCTTCAACACAATTCTCAAGACCTTGGGATCGTACGTGAAAGATGCTGTGAAAGATGCGTCCCTTCAGCATCCCAACATCAGTACACAATGTACTAAGGAGATGAGCAAGATAAAGATGCTGCAGATGTTTCACCTGGAGCGTCAGCTGTGGCAGGTGAGTCAGTGGTCTTTAACAGTTGGTTCACTATGGGAACTCTGATATGATGAAAGATTTGTGAGTGTGTTACCTAACAGTGTTACTTAACGGAGTATATAGAGAAAAAGCTACTTGTCCTGGGCCCTGCTACCACTTGCTATTTTTTCTATAATCTTTAATTAGAGTTCAAATTCATGATGTGTTATGGTACCTGCAGTCCGCCTTAGCATCTCTCTACCTGCCTTGTGAAATATTCCTTCTCGAAGCTATCATCCAGGACTGTCAGAGTGTCGAATTTACTTTCTGTTGTTTAAATTAAGTAGGGAGTCTGTTGTCATACTGTTATCATGCGTCTCGGAAATTATGCGGAAGGCAAGCTGGTGCTTGGCATAACTATGTGTTATGGTCTGGGAAATAATAACCAGGCAGTAAAGCTAATTATAATAATGACTGGTGACCTACCAGTAACCCAACCACTACTGTGTATATGGGCTGGCCATACGTGCACTGTATCGGCTAACAATCCCTCCAGCAGATGTGAACTAATCCCGGCTCCAAGGGATAAATTATCCTAATGTTATCTGTTAAAGAAATATGAAAGCCCACTACTTATTGGTCACAGGGTATTAAGAAGTGGGGCTATTATAGTCATTCATTACACAACGTCCTTCTTACATAACATAATCCCCAGCAGTGTTTATTGACATATACTCAACTACCAATACCTCCCTCCGGAAGAGATAATGGTTTTTCATGCTGAAGCCCACACACTTCTGATGGAAGTACAGCTTATCAAATTCCCCCATAACTCCCCCAGTTACACTCAAACTCCTCGAAAAGTTGACTCTTACTATATCAAAACAATTAGGAGTACATCTGGAGCTGTACATGAATACTGCCCCTCCTATTGTTTTGGTAGTACTTGTAGTGATGATGAGGACCATAGTACATATACCAACATACAACACAATTAGAAAGTAGAAATCGGTACTACTGAATTAGAACAAACTGGAAAATGTTTTGTATTTATGATGCAAAGGCAAACTAAGTTAACCTAACCTTCATAAGCCTAATACACCATATCTGATGCCTAAACTAGTACATATGTGTGCTAAACTAGGCCTAGGAATATTTATGTTTTTTAGTTGTTTTTTTTTTGGACTCTATACATTGAATGGTACAAAATTTTATTATCTAATTGCTTACTGTGTCAATGTTTGGACTATGGTGCACATAGTTACAAAAACTATTATCTAAAAAGGAGGATGGGATGATTTATATTTAAAAATATATAATAAAGCGAATTGTGACCTGACTCTAAGGAAACGAACAACCTATCTGCTAAATACACGCCTCAAAGCACAACTGCCAGTTACCAATTGAATATGATTGCTGCCTCAGTCAGTGTTTAAGCAAAAGTGTGAAAAGTTTATAAACTTAACTACCAAGTTTTCAAATTTATTAATTTGCACCATTCGTTTGCCAAAACAATTTAAAATAATTTTTTAATTGTTATATTTACATGCAAAGCATGCTAAGAAATACAATAAATACAATAAAAAAAGGTCATGAGAACAAAACATAACACCGGCCTGAAGGGCGCACAATAAAAACAACACATAGCATAACAAACCACAGGTCCCATCCACACACCTAACACACAGCAATCACACAGACTACTCAAAATGCTCATACTTATCCAGCCACTCCGCCGCCGGGAATCAAACACAATATGCCTCCCAAAGCAACATGAGGTTACCCAGAACAGGTTTACTATGAACAGTACGAGGATCAGGCATCAATTCCGGCACACCCAGAACAAAACACCGAGCCCACGGAACCCAGATGGAAGAAGGGCTCCATGGAACAGGATGCACATGGTCAACAATGTCAAACAGCAAGGGGTTCTTATCATCATACGCCACGCTGGAGGCCAAGACGAGAGGGAGGGGCTTCTTCCCACGGGGCCGGGCAACGGGCAGCGCACAGGAAGCCTCCTCGGCTGCCTCACAGGCCCCGTGTCAACCACCGGACATTTCACCTTCAGGGACCCCCCACGCCGGGCATCCTTCTTCAGCTCCAGCACGAGGCCTCGGCCCGTACCAGCAACCTCACCATCCACGTCCATAGGAGCTCCCCCCCCCCCACTGCAGAGAACCTTCTGCAGAAGAAAGAACAGGAGGTAATTCATATGCACAAACATTGTCATCAGCAGGCACATGGACATCAGCAACCACCATCGACGTAGAGCACGAAGCACCCGGAACCACCACATCATCGCCCGAAGATCCACCGGTGTCGAAATCCTTCACATCAGCCCAAGCAGTAGAAGAATGCCGGGAACGCTTGGGCTCCGGCCGCACATCCTTAGAGCCGGAGGCGACCCAGAATCACGGGCTTCACAAGCCGGGCGAACCGATGCCGTTGCAGAACGGCAGCAGCCTCAACCACAGGGGATACCGGGTCGCACACATCAAGACGGTCCGCAGCCCCCCCAGCACCCAGCACAGCCGGGACACCTGGCGAGGGCGCAGGGCCAGTCGCAGCAGCTGGAGACGAGGAAGATGAAGACGTCGACGACTCGCAGAGACCATCCGGAGACCCACGGGAGCAGCTGGGACAGCGACAGGAGCAGGAAGACCAGCCGACGGCACCGTTACACCCGGAGGAGGGGCCCCGTCAACCAGAGGACCGCAGGGCGACGCAGGGGGAGCCGCTGCAGCCAACGGGACGTCCACATCCTCGCCCACAGAATCCACCCCAACAGGGAGCGGTAGGAAATCCTCATCCCGGAACAGGTTCACAGAAGCGACTGCAGCCCCAGAGCACCCGGCAGCCTGATGCCCAAAGAGGCCACACCAAAAGCAGGTACGAAGTTGCCTGGCATAGTATACCCAGACGTAGTACCCCAGAAGCCGGACTGAAGAAGGAATGTCAAACTTCAGGCGCATCCCAAGGGTATGAATGTTCGTATGCATACCCTTATACCTTCCCGAGGACCGCGTGTTCACCCGCACACTGACGACAGCACCAAACTGCTGGAAGTAACGCCGGAGTAGGTCCTTGGGAAACTCCAAGGAGGCCTTATGCACACTCACGTATGTCAGGGCACCACTACGGTCCGTAATGGTCACAGAGCCGGCACCATCCGGCAGCGACAAGGATCGCCCCTAGTAACGGCGGAAGAACTCACTGTACACCTCCTGCCCCACTAATTTAAAAATAACCCGGTGAGCAGTTACCAGCTCAACTCCGTAGACTTCATCTACCGGGACGTGGTGCATGTCACACATGACAAGCTCAACTACAGGATAACCAACACGGCCTGTAAACTCCAGGCCCACAGAGTTCACTCTCACAACAGGAGGAAGAAGGCCTCCCATCGCAAGCGTGCGATGTCAACACCAGCCAAGCGGCAACTGCAGGGAGGGTGGGGACGCCCACACCCCCAGCCGCTCGGCGAACAACCACCAACTACTGGAGGGCTCAGACAACATGTCTATACCCCACCGCAGCTAGGGCGCAACTCACAATTTATAAATGGTAAAATCAACTGACTGTTCAATACTTAATCAATTTACCAACTTATATTTCTTCAAACCAGACAGTAGCTTACATGTTACACACTCATCTTACTCTGGCTACTGGTCTCACACTCCAAAACTATATGCTTTGGTTAATGCAAATAACCCTTGTTTTCTACTGTAAAAGACTAGTTCTGGTCATAACACTCCTTCCCACCCAAGGAAAAAAAGATGACTACTTGAAGAGTCGGTATATTTTTTCAGTAGTATTCATGATATATAACATGTTATCACCACAAAACAATTTACATCATATTAATAATTTACATAGAAATACATACAATAAAATATCTCCACTGTCACTCAAAACAGTCAAAACCCCCCTTTACCCACATTGTAAATGTGTTGCCACGTCTGTGGTAGAATATAATATTAAAAAAATAATAATAATATTCTGATGTTGTTACTTTTGACAGTGCATCTGCAATCATATTCAATCTACCTTGTATATGATGCATAGTTACATTTAAATCTTATAAATATCGTGCCAACATATAATACACCTATTCTGTTCGTTCAATTGCTTTACAAATACAAGTTGATTAGGATCAATAAATAGGTCCACTGTATACTGCCGTTATGTAGATGACATATTCGTCATAGTAAACGACTCAGACGAGCAAATTGATCTAAAGAGCCATCTAGAGAGAAAGTCAGTACTCCGATTTACACAGGAAATAGTGAAAATAAGTCTGCCATTCTTGGATGTACTAATAACAAAAACAGAAACCTGTTTAGGCACCAGCGTATATACGAATCCTACCAACATAGGATTATGCCTGAACGGCAAAAATGAGTGCCCCCAAAGATACAAAGCCAGTGTTCTCAATGCTTATATTCGTCGAGCGCTTACCCACTGGTCCGAATGGAGCAACGTGAGTAGAGAATTTGAAAGAATAACTCGGGTATTGGTGAACAGTGGATATAGCAACACGGAAAAAAACGCTGCTATAAGAAGACACGTGGACCGATGGTACAAGCCTGAACCTAGTACAGAAACCACAACACCTCCAATAAAATTATATTACAAATCAACTATGCACAGTGAACATAAAAAAGAAGAAAGAATAATGAAGGAAATAATTCGTAAAGGAGTAAAAAGCACTATTCCTGACCAAAACATGGACCTGATCATATTCTATAAAACAAAGAAGACTACCGACCTCCTTATTAAAAACAGCCCGAAGCTGACGGAAAACCCTCTACAGCAGTCAAGCGTTGTATACATGTACACTTGCCCCCACGAAGGATGTAACCTTCAATCTAAGTACATAGGTATGACGTCTACCAAGCTGACGAGGCATATGACCTGTCATCTTCAATCCGGTGCCCCCAGGAATCACATGAGATAAGCCCATGACATCACGCTAACAAGTGAGATGTTGAACAAAAATACCTGTATAATAGACAAAACCCAAGATGTAAGAAGATTGCAAATTCTTGAAGCAATTCACATAAGAGTAGAACAATCTACCATGAACACCCAAATCACGGAATTATTTACTCTACCCACCATGAGAGTAAGGACAAGACCAGAATATAACAAAGCCAACACAGAAGACACTGCTCAACAAAACAGGCCTTTTACACCTGATTAATCTTTGTATGTGCTTCATCCCCCCATTTATCCCCTATGTATACCCCTTGTCTTTACCTTTACTGTACTTGTTTATCACCTGACCCCGTAATGGTATAAATTAACGAGTTTCATAATTTCTTTTCACTTGAGAATGAACCATGGAGGTTCGAAACGTTGTGCAAATTGTATAAATAGGAGTAATACATTCTATAGTAATTCACTTTTTTCTTCACCTTGAAATAACGAAAATGAGTTTTGGAGAACTCTTCTTTCAGCTAAGCCCTGATGCTAGGAAAATAGAGGGATAGATTGTCGGAAAACCCGACACCATTTAATAATATTACATACAATAGGCAGAAATATTGCTGCTGCATTGTATACACAAATTAAACCATAGAAAATGTAGCTTGTAGTGGAATTTTCCATCAATAGCAAACGGGATATCATTGCCACATACTATTATAAATTCACGAACTATTGTTGGGAATTATTCTTAAATACATTAGTCTTTGGACTTTTTACATCATAAAAACATCTCATTTGAATTAACTTAACTATCAGTATCAAAATAAATCAAATGTGACCCTTCTATCAGTTACTGATATCTGGACAAAGTAGGCCAGAAGCGTCAGTGAGTGGCGAGGAAGTGGTCAGCCATTGTTGTTAAGACGAGAGGTGCAGGGAGCAAATTCGGCTCCTATAATTTCTCTTGGATGAAGTGTGAAGGAGATCAGAGTACTGGTCTTCCATCATCAACACGCTGTCAACATAATTGAGGGAAGTATTCTACTGAAACCGTTTATCTAATCATTTTTGGTCATTAATGTTAGGTAGATATTGGGCGAACCGGTTAGAATGCGAACTCGCCTCATACTACATACTAAAGGTAATTAATCCTTGGTCCTTATCATATATAATATACAGTGTTTTCTCTGATATAGCTGTCATATATTAGGATTCTGGCTTTACAGCTAGCGCCCTTTGACCAGAACAAGAAGAGGAAGCAAGACTTGATACATCAGTTACTGGGTGACGGTAGCCGTAGCCTCAAACGAGGATAATTTGGTGTCTACATCCCAGTTATACCTGGTGAACTAAGCCTGCTGTATAATGAGATAAGGAACCTCCTCAATGTATACTAATATATGTAGTTTAATACTGTAGTTTGATTGGCTGCATATATATAAATTCAATTAAAACCCCCCTAATGTGTATGGATTGATTTGTGAGATTATTGCAGAAATACAGTCCACCTAACATCATACAAATTGCTATCGAAATATATAAACTAACGTAAATATAAATTCTATATAAATTCATATAAATTAAATATAAATCTCACAGGTTGGTTCCCACATAGATGTAACATGGGGGGAGGGTGTATCGTCTCCGATCTTTTCTAAAATCACCCTTACCCCCTACCCGTATTCTATTTGACTTCGCTTAATACCAAGGGACCCCAGAGTTACTCTAGCCGGATCCCACGCCACGTGGTCCTAGCCATTCAAACGGCTAAGATTCTACAGCCTCGCGACGTGGTACTAGACTCCTAGCAAACTCAAGAATCGCCTTCTGCTGCCACCACCAGACCATTAATAAGAAGCATCAATAACCGGGGTCTGGACCGATTAATCACTCATTAACACCTTGGGCTTGTTCTCCAATTACTTGGAAAAGGTGGGAAGACACTACGTTAAGTGTGGGAAATTATAGCAACCAAAGGATAACTGAACTCTTATGCTTTGTTAGACGGCCCTAACCTACCTAACCTAACCTAACCTAACTTTTTTCGGCTACCTAACCTAACCTATAAGATAGGTTAGGTTAGGTTAGGGTAGGGTTGGTTAGGTTCGGTCATATATCTACGTTAATTTTAACTCCAATAAAAAAAATTGTCTCATACATAATGAAATGGGTAGCTTTATCATTTCATAAGAAAAAAATTAGAGAAAATATATTAATTCAGGAAAACTTGGCTTATTAGGCAAATCGTGGCCTTGCATAGTAGGCCAAAAAGTGAGTTCTGGCTACTAGGTACGACATATATATATATATATATATATATATATATATATATATATATATATATATATATATATACATATGTCGTACCTAGTAGCCAGAACGCACTTCTCGGCCTACTATGCAAGGCCCGATTTGCCTAATAAGCCAAGTTTTGCATATACAAACCAATTAGCTTGTTACTTGCATTTTATTACTTCCATGTTTTCATGTTTCTCATGTCCTTGTCACGTGGTCTCCACGTGTCTGAGTTTTTAGTT
>WNGS01001030.1:32602-57451 GCA_020271785.1 Procambarus virginalis | reverse complement strand
AACACATGTAGCACACGGAGAGAGGACCACACTGTAGCACACGGTGAGAGGTCCACACTGTAGCACACGGTGAGAGGACCACACTGTAGCACACGGTGAGAGGACCACACTGTAGCACATGGAGAGAGGACCACACTGTAGCACACGGAGAGAGGACCACACTGTAGCACACGGTGAGAGGTCCACACTGTAGCACACGGTGAGAGGACCACACTGTAGCACACGGAGAGAGGACCACACTGTAGCACACAGTGAGAGGACCACACTGTAGCACACGGAGAGAGGACCACACTGTAGCACACGGAGAGAGGACCACACTGTAGCACACTGTAGCACACGGTGAGAGGACCACACTGTAGCACACGGAGAGAGGAACACAATGTAGCACACGGAGAGAGGACCACACTGTAGCACACTGTAGCACACGGTGAGAGGACCACACTGTAGCACACGGAGAGAGGAACACACTGTAGCACACGGTGAGAGGACCACACTGTAGCACAAGGTGAGAGGACCACACTGTAGCACACGGTGAGAGGACCACACGGTAGCACACGGAGAGAGGACCACACTGTAGCACACGGTGAGAGGAACACACTGTAGCACACGGAGAGAGGACACACTGTAGCACACGGTGAGAGGACCACACTGTAGCACACGGAGAGAGGACCACACTGTAGCACACGGTGAGAGGACCACACTGTAGCACACGGTGAGAGGACCACACTGTAGCACACGGTGAGAGGACCACACTGTAGCACACGGTGAGAGGACCACACTGTAGCACACGGTGAGAGGAACACACTGTAGCACACGGAGAGAGGACCACACTGTAGCACACGGTGAGAGGACCACACTGTAGCACACGGTGAGAGGACCACACTGTAGCACACGGTGAGAGGACCACACTGTAGCACACGGTGAGAGGACCACACTGTAGCACACGGTGAGAGGACCACACTGTAGCACACGGTGAGAGGACCACACTGTAGCACACGGTGAGAGGACCACACTGTAGCACACGGAGAGAGGACCACACTGTAGCACACGGTGAGAGGACCACACTGTAGCACACGGTGAGAGGACCACACTGTAGCACACGGTGAGAGGACCACACTGTAGCACACGGTGAGAGGACCACACTGTAGCACACGGTGAGAGGAACACACTGTAGCACACGGTGAGAGGAACACACTGTAGCACACGGTGAGAGGAACACACTGTAGCACACGGAGAGAGGAACACACTGTAGCACACGGAGAGAGGAACACACTGTAGCACACGGTGAGAGGACCACACTGTAGCACACGGTGAGAGGAACACACTGTAGCACACGGTGAGAGGACCACACTGTAGCACACGGTGAGAGGACCACACTGTAGCACACGGTGAGAGGACCACACTGTAGCACACGGTGAGAGGAACACACTGTAGCACACGGAGAGAGGAACACACTGTAGCACACGGTGAGAGGACCACACTGTAGCACACGGAGAGAGGACCACACTGTAGCACACGGAGAGAGGAAAACACTGTAGCACACGGTGAGAGGACCACACTGTAGCACACGGAGAGAGGACCACACTGTAGCACACGGTGAGAGGACCACACTGTAGCACACGGAGAGAGGACCACACTGTAGCACACGATGAGAGGAACACACTGTAGCACACGGAGAGAGGAACACACTGTAGCACACGGTGAGAGGACCACACTGTAGCACACGGTGAGAGGACCACACTGTAGCACACGGAGAGAGGACCACACTGTAGCACAAGGTGAGAGGAACACACTGTAGCACATGGAGAGAGGACCACACTGTAGCACACTGTAGCACACGGTGAGAGGACCACTGTAGCACACGGTGAGAGGACCACACTGTAGCACACGGTGAGAGGACCACACTGTAGCACACGGTGAGAGGACCACACTGTAGCACACGGAGAGAGGACCACACTGTAGCACACGGTGAGAGGACCACACTGTAGCACACGGTGAGAGGACCACACTGTAGCACACGGTGAGAGGACCACACTGTAGCACACGGTGAGAGGACCACACTGTAGCACACGGTGAGAGGAACACACTGTAGCACACGGTGAGAGGACCACACTGTAGCACACGGTGAGAGGACCACACTGTAGCACACGGAGAGGACCACACTGTAGCACACGGTGAGAGGACCACACTGTAGCACACGGAGAGAGGACCACACTGTAGCACACGGTGAGAGGAACACACTGTAGCACACGGTGAGAGGACCACACTGTAGCACACGGTGAGAGGAACACACTGTAGCACACGGAGAGAGGAACACACTGTAGCACATGGAGAGAGGACCACACTGTAGCACAATGTGAGAGGACCACACTGTAGCACACGGTGAGAGGCACACACTGTAGCACACTGTAGCACACGGTGAGAGGCACACACTGTAGCACACTGTAGCACACGGTGAGAGGCACACACTGAAGCACACTGTAGCAAACGGAGAGAGGAACACACTGTAGCACACGGTGAGAGGACCACATTGTAGCACACGGAGAGAGGAACACAATGTAGCACACGGAGAGAGGACCACACTGTAGCACACGGTGAGAGGACCACACTGTAGCACACGGTGAGAGGACCACACTGTAGCACACGGTGAGAGGACCACACTGTAGCACACGGTGAGAGGAACACACTGTAGCACACGGAGAGAGGAACACACTGTAGCACACGGTGAGAGGACCACACTGTAGCACACGGAGAGAGGACCACACTGTAGCACACGGAGAGAGGAAAACACTGTAGCACACGGTGAGAGGACCACACTGTAGCACACGGAGAGAGGACCACACTGTAGCACACGGTGAGAGGACCACACTGTAGCACACGGAGAGAGGACCACACTGTAGCACACGGTGAGAGGAACACACTGTAGCACACGGAGAGAGAACACACTGTAGCACACGGTGAGAGGACCACACTGTAGCACACGGTGAGAGGACCACACTGTAGCACACGGAGAGAGGACCACACTGTAGCACACGGTGAGAGGAACACACTGTAGCACACGGAGAGAGGACCACACTGTAGCACACTGTAGCACACGGTGAGAGGACCACTGTAGCACACGGTGAGAGGACCACACTGTAGCACACGGTGAGAGGACCACACTGTAGCACACGGTGAGAGGACCACACTGTAGCACACGGAGAGAGGACCACACTGTAGCACACGGTGAGAGGACCACACTGTAGCACACGGAGAGAGGACCACACTGTAGCACACGGTGAGAGGAACACACTGTAGCACACGGTGAGAGGACCACACTGTAGCACACGGTGAGAGGAACACACTGTAGCACACGGAGAGAGGACCACACTGTAGCACACGGAGAGAGGACCACACTGTAGCACACGGTGAGAGGAGCACACTGTAGCACACTGTAGCACACGGTGAGAGGCACACACTGTAGCACACGGTGAGAGGCACACACTGTAACACACTGTAGCACACGGTGAGAGGCACAAACTGAAGCACACTGTAGCACACGGAGAGAGGAACACACTGTAGCACACGGTGAGAGGACCACACTGTAGCACACGGAGAGAGGAACACACTGTAGCACACGGAGAGAGGACCACACTGTAGCACACGGTGAGAGGACCACACTGTAGCACACGGTGAGAGGACCACACTGTAGCACACGGTGAGAGGACCACACTGTAGCACACGGTGAGAGGACACACTGTAGCACACGGTGAGAGGAACACACTGTAGCACACGGAGAGAGGACCACACTGTAGCACACGGAGAGAGGACCACACTGTAGCACACGGAGAGAGGACCACACTGTAGCACACGGTGAGAGGACCACACTGTAGCACACGGTGAGAGGACCACACTGTAGCACACGGTGAGAGGACCACACTGTAGCACACGGTGAGAGGACCACACTGTAGCACACGGTGAGAGGACCACACTGTAGCACACGGAGAGAGGACCACACTGTAGCACACGGTGAGAGGACCACACTGTAGCACACGGTGAGAGGAACACACTGTAGCACACTGTAGCACACGGAGAGAGGAACACACTGTAGCACACTGTAGCACACGGAGAGAGGAACACACTGTAGCACACGGTGAGAGGACCACACTGTAGCACACGGAGAGAGGACCACACTGTAGCACACGGTGAGAGGACCACACTGTAGCACACGGTGAGAGGACCACACTGTAGCACACGGTGAGAGGACCACACTGTAGCACACGGAGAGAGGACCACACTGTAGCACACGGTGAGAGGACCACACTGTAGCACACGGAGAGAGGACCACACTGTAGCACACTGTAGCACACGGTGAGAGGACCACACTGTAGCACACGGAGAGAGGAACACACTGTAGCACACGGAGAGAGGACCACACTGTAGCACACGGTGAGAGGACCACACTGTAGCACACGGTGAGAGGACCACACTGTAGCACACGGTGAGAGGACACACTGTAGCACACGGAGAGAGGACCACACTGTAGCACACGGAGAGAGGACCACACTGTAGCACACGGTGAGAGGACCACACTGTAGCACACGGTGAGAGGACCACACTGTAGCACACGGAGAGAGGACCACACTGTAGCACACGGTGAGAGGACCACACTGTAGCACACGGAGAGAGGACCACACTGTAGCACACGGAGAGAGGACCACACTGTAGCACACTGTAGCACACGGAGAGAGGACCACACTGTAGCACACGGAGAGAGGAACACACTGTAGCACACGGTGAGAGGAACACACTGTAGCACACGGAGAGAGGACCACACTGTAGCACACTGTAGCACACGGTGAGAGGACCACACTGTAGCACACGGAGAGAGGAACACACTGTAGCACACGGTGAGAGGACCACACTGTAGCACACGGTGAGAGGACCACACTGTAGCACACGGTGAGAGGACCACACTGTAGCACACGGAGAGAGGACCACACTGTAGCACACGGTGAGAGGACCACACTGTAGCACACGGAGAGAGGACCACACTGTAGCACACGGTGAGAGGACCACACTGTAGCACACGGTGAGAGGACCACACTGTAGCACACGGTGAGAGGACCACACTGTAGCACACGGTGAGAGGACCACACTGTAGCACACGGTGAGAGGAACACACTGTAGCACACGGTGAGAGGAACACACTGTAGCACACGGTGAGAGGAACACACTGTAGCACACGGAGAGAGGAACACACTGTAGCACACGGAGAGAGGAACACACTGTAGCACACGGTGAGAGGACCACACTGTAGCACACGGTGAGAGGAACACACTGTAGCACACGGTGAGAGGACCACACTGTAGCACACGGTGAGAGGACCACACTGTAGCACACGGTGAGAGGACCACACTGTAGCACACGGTGAGAGGAACACACTGTAGCACACGGAGAGAGGAACACACTGTAGCACACGGTGAGAGGACCACACTGTAGCACACGGAGAGAGGACCACACTGTAGCACACGGAGAGAGGAACACACTGTAGCACACGGTGAGAGGACCACACTGTAGCACACGGAGAGAGGACCACACTGTAGCACACGGTGAGAGGACCACACTGTAGCACACGGAGAGAGGACCACACTGTAGCACACGATGAGAGGAACACACTGTAGCACACGGAGAGAGGAACACACTGTAGCACACGGTGAGAGGACCACACTGTAGCACACGGTGAGAGGACCACACTGTAGCACACGGAGAGAGGACCACACTGTAGCACACGGTGAGAGGACCACACTGTAGCACAGGGAGAGAGGACCACACTGTAGCACACTGTAGCACACGGTGAGAGGACCACTGTAGCACACGGTGAGAGGACCACACTGTAGCACACGGTGAGAGGACCACACTGTAGCACACGGTGAGAGGACCACACTGTAGCACACGGAGAGAGGACCACACTGTAGCACACGGTGAGAGGACCACACTGTAGCACACGGTGAGAGGACCACACTGTAGCACACGGTGAGAGGACCACACTGTAGCACACGGTGAGAGGACCACACTGTAGCACACGGTGAGAGGAACACACTGTAGCACACGGTGAGAGGACCACACTGTAGCACACGGTGAGAGGACCACACTGTAGCACACGGAGAGGACCACACTGTAGCACACGGTGAGAGGACCACACTGTAGCACACGGAGAGAGGACCACACTGTAGCACACGGTGAGAGGAACACACTGTAGCACACGGTGAGAGGACCACACTGTAGCACACGGTGAGAGGACCACACTGTAGCACACGGAGAGAGGAACACACTGTAGCACATGGAGAGAGGACCACACTATAGCACAATGTGAGAGGAGCACACTGTAGCACACTGTAGCACACGGTGAGAGGCACACACTGTAGCACACTGTAGCACACGGTGAGAGGCACACACTGTAGCACACTGTAGCACACGGTGAGAGGCACACACTGAAGCACACTGTAGCAAACGGAGAGAGGAACACACTGTAGCACACGGAGAGAGGACCACACTGTAGCACACTGTAGCACACGGTGAGAGGACCACATTGTAGCACACGGAGAGAGGAACACAATGTAGCACACGGAGAGAGGACCACACTGTAGCACAAGGTGAGAGGACCACACTGTAGCACACGGTGAGAGGACCACACGGTAACACACGGAGAGAGGACCACACTGTAGCACACGGAGAGAGGACAACACTGTAGCACACGGTGAGAGGAACACACTGTAGCACACGGAGAGAGGAACACATTGTAGCACACGGTGAGAGGACCACACTGTAGCACACGGTGAGAGGACCACACTGTAGCACACGGAGAGAGGACCACACTGTAGCACACGGAGAGAGGAACACACTGTAGCACAGGTGAGAGGAACACACTGTAGCACACGGAGAGAGGACCACACTGTAGCACACTGTAGCACACGGTGAGAGGACCACACTGTAGCACACGGTGAGAGGACCACACTGTAGCACACGGTGAGAGGACCACACTGTAGCACACGGTGAGAGGACCACACTGTAGCACACGGAGAGAGGACCACACTGTAGCACACGGTGAGAGGACCACACTGTAGCACACGGTGAGAGGACCACACTGTAGCACACTGTAGCACACGGTGAGAGGACCACACTGTAGCACACGGTGAGAGGACCACACTGTAGCACACTGTAGCACACGGTGAGAGGACCACACTGTAGCACACGGTGAGAGGACCACACTGTAGCACACGGTGAGAGGACCACACTGTAGCACACAGTGAGAGGACCACACTGTAGCACACGGTGAGAGGACCACACTGTAGCACACGGTGAGAGGACCACACTGTAGCACACTGTAGCACACGGTGAGAGGACCACACTGTAGCACACGGTGAGAGGACCACACTGTAGCACACTGTAGCACACGGTGAGAGGACCACACTGTAGCACACGGTGAGAGGACCACACTGTAGCACACGGTGAGAGGACCACACTGTAGCACACGGTGAGAGGACCACACTGTAGCACACTGTAGCACACGGTGAGAGGACCACACTGTAGCACACGGTGAGAGGACCACACTGTAGCACACGGTGAGAGGACCACACTGTAGCACACGGTGAGAGGACCACACTGTAGCACACTGTAGCACACGGTGAGAGGACCACACTGTAGCACACTGTAGCGCACGGAGAGAGGACCACACTGTAGCACACGGTGAGAGGACCACACTGTAGCACACTGTAGCACACGGTGAAAGGACCACACTGTAGCACACGGTGAGAGGAACACACTGTAGCACACGGAGAGAGGACCAAACTGTAGCACACTGTAGCACACGGTGAGAGGAACACACTGTAGCACACGGTGAGAGGAACACACTGTAGCACACGGAGAGAGGACCACACTGTAGCACACGGAGAGAGGACCACACTGTAGCACACGGTGAGAGGACCACACTGTAGCACACGGAGAGAGGAACACACTGTAGCACACGGAGAGAGGACCACACTGTAGCACACGGAGAGAGGACCACACTGTAGCACACGGTGAGAGGAACACACTGTTGCACACGGTGAGAGGAGCACACTGTAGCACACGGTGAGAGGACCACACTGTAGCACACGGTGAGAGGACCACACTGTAGAACACGGTGAGAGGACCACACTGTAGCACACGGTGAGAGGACCACACTGTAGCACACGGTGAGAGGACCACACTGTAGCACACGGTGAGAGGACCACACTGTAGCACACGTGGAGAGAGGACCACACTGTAGCACACGGTGAGAGGAGCACACTGTAGCACACGGTGAGAGGACCACACTGTAGCACACGGTGAGAGGACCACACTGTAGCACACGGTGAGAGGACCACACTGTAGCACACGGTGAGAGGACCACACTGTAGCACACGGTGAGAGGACCACACTGTAGTACACGGTGAGAGGACCACACTGTAGCACACGTGGAGAGAGGACCACACTCTAGCACACTGTTAGAGGAGCACATGATGAGAGGACCACACTGTAGCACACTGTGAGAGATCCACACTGTCGCGCACGGTGAGAGGACCACACTGTAGCACACGGTGAGAGGACCACACTATAGCACACGGTGAGAGGACCACATGGAGAGAGGACCACACTGTAGCACACTGTGAGAGATCCACACTGTAGCGCACGGTGAGAGGACCACACTGTAGCACACGGTGAGAGGACCACACTATAGCACACGGTGAGAGGACCACACGGAGAGAGGACCACACTGTAGCACACGGTGCTAACGCTTCAAAACTCTTGTGCTCTCTAGAGTGGAGTACTGCTGCACAATGACAGCCCCTTTCAAAGCTGGAGAAATTGTTGACCTGGAGAGCGTGCAGAGATCCTTTACTGCTAGAATCCACTCAGTAAAACATCTAAACTATTGGGACCGACTAAAGAGCCTAAATCTGTACTCCCTTGAGCGCAGGCGGGAGAGATACATAATAATTTACACGTGGAAAATATTAGAGGGCTGGTCCCAAACCTGCACACAGAAATAGCATCACATGAGACCAGAAGACATGGCAGGATGTGCAGAATACCCTCGCTGAAAAGGAGAGGTGCAACAGGTACTCTGAGAGAGAACTCTATCTTCATCATGGAAGGTAGCTAATGTGGTACCAATTTTTAAGAAAGGAGATAGATCACTTGCGTCTAACTATCGGCCAATTAGCCTAACGTCTATTGTGGGAAAGTTACTTGAATCGATAATTGCAAATACAATTCGTCTTCATCTTGAAAAACATAAATTAATATACGAGTCGCAACATGGTTTTACAAATGGCCGTTCATGTTTAACAAATTTGCTCTCTTTCATTCCAGCATAGTTGAGGCAGTTGATAGTGGTAAGGATTGTGATGTTGTGTACCTTGACTTTAGCAAAGCTTTTGATACAGTGCCACATGAAAGACTAATTAAAAAAATAGAGGCTCATGGTATTGGGGGTGCTATATTAAGTTGGATTAGGGCATGGCTATTCCAAAGGAAACAGAGAGTTAGTATAAATGGGGTTAAGTCAGAGTGGGATAATGTGTGTTAGTGGAGTGCCTCAAGGCTCTGTCCTGGGACCTCTGTTGTTTATAATATATGTAAATGATTTAGATTCTGGTTTGAGTAGCAACATTTGCAAATTTGCAGATGATACAAAAATCGGTAGGGAAATTAACACGAAAGAAGACTCGCTATCACTTCAAGTTGATCTAAATAGGGTTTTAAAATGGTCAAAAGACTGAAGAGGCCGTATGGCCTCTGGTATGTTGCCAGCTAGACATGTGTTGGCGAATCTAGTTAGTTCCACCAGGACCCCCTGTGCAATGTCTCCTAGTGCAGGATTGAGCATATATATATGCTCGGCCTCTATGTCACTTCACTACATATAAATGTGTATATGTATGTATGTATGTATGTATATATATATATATATATATATTATATATATATATATATATATATATATATATATATATAATATATATATATATAACATACATACAAACATACATACATACATATACACATTATATGTAGTGAAGTGACATAGTGGCCGAGACATGCCTTTAGTCTTATATGCTGTAAAATGACTGACCAAAATAAATTATGTATTATTTTGCAGACGAAGCTTCCAAAAAGCAAGCCGGATTAAGGTATGGAAAATTTACTTTACATTAAGGTAGACCTTAATGTAATTTTTAAGTCATATTGTGAGATTTATTTTCGTGATTTTGACGTGTATATGATTAATTATTTCAGTAAATGTTGTTAAACGTGATTAAGCTGTCATTACCTCTTCCTTGGTGTTCTTGAGAAGAGGCTGGTCTGATTTAAGGGTGTTCTTGGGAAAGAGGCTGGTCTGATTTAAGGGTGTTCTTGGGAAAGAGGCTGGTCTGATTTAAGGATGGTATTCGTACTAGCCAGAACAAGTGGCAGATACTAATCTGACAAAGTTAATTGTGGAATCATGAGGAAAGTTTGGTGAGCACTGATAACTCAGCCCGTCCTCCTAAGGTTTTACCCTTATCCTAACTTACACCAGGACCCAACTCAGAAAACTGGACAGAATGTCAATTTCGCGAGCCGCTACCATTTTTTATGATGACAATTGTTGGCCTTAGGTAGAGTGTACGTCAAAACACAATGTTCTATTAGGACAGGTTGGATAACTATAGGAACGGAGATTAACAACAGGTCATACCCAACAACAGTGTACCTGACTCAGGCCGTTAGCTAAGATTTCTCCACAACCTGATTGCGGCGACTACCCGAGTACAGTTCTATCTCGAAGGGAGAGTGCTACGCTATTCAGTTAGATTTTTTTTAATTTAACCTTCACACCCCTATAAAGCGGTCACTTTTGGGGGGACTTTGTCCGGGAAAAGTGCTCTAGTTGGTCCAATAGGATTTCTTTGTCCGGACTCAGAGACGGAGGTCGTTACAGCACCCGACAAACACATCTGAAAATAAATGAAGTGACGATTTTTCGTCCTTCCTGGACCATATCAATGTTCACCTGTGTGGGTGGGTGTCTGAGTTTCAGTCAAATTACTGACTTACTGTCTGCTTATGTTTCAATTCTTTTTTTGTTGGCATATTGAACGCACACTACAATTTGAAGTTTGTAAAGTATTTATCCTTATCTTTGGTAATTCAAATAGGGGTTAGACCAGTATAGTAATTTGAAACTAAGTTATTCCAACAGATTATGAGGCAAAGGATTCAGTAAATAGTAAGAAAGTTTCACTTATCTGGTGTTAAATTTTTGCAATTGTATTGCTTGCTATTACAGTATTGACAATTATTTGGTTAAATTTTGACTTATATTGCCATAATTTAACATGATCAATAACATGATCAAAATTATAACCTACTGTGGCTAAAGACTAAAATGATCAGTAAAAAAATCTCCATTAACATAATGTATGAGGGAAATTTGAAGAGTTCTCCCTTAAAGTTATGTGATTAATTACAAAAAGAAAAAACTCCTCCAGGGGCATAAGGTTGTTTACAGTGCTCACACCATTACAGAGGTATTTATGTGTTTAAAAAAAAATCACATTGTTACAGAGGCACTAAAGCGTCTTTGAAGAGAATAAGATAATTACGCATGATATCAAATGTATGTCTACTGGGAGGGGCCCACTATCCACTACTCTTGGCAACAAGATCAATACAATGTAACATCACATTGGTGTGAGGAACTGTGGTAGCAATCGTGACAACTTCCACACTGTATCTATCCATGTGATATTACTTGACATCCACCATGATCCAAACTTCCTTGATCAGTAACACATCAACTTTCTTTAGCTGAAGAGTTCATAATAATTTAAAGTAATAAGTAATACGTAATCTAACCAAATAAAATGTACAAAATATAATTTCAGTTTAGCACGACCTCACAGTCCCAACAGCTGTAGTGGCAGTATTGACGTTTATGAGCTGACATCATCCAGTATTCATAACTTACTTTGAAGTCTATGTTTACGAGGAGCACCTACGAAGGTGATGATGCTGGTCAACACACTTACGAGGTCGATAACAAGCGACTGAATAATGGCATGATAATTGGTAGAAACAAAATTAGGATGACAAAATAATCTTGTTGACAAGAGAATAATAAACTGTTGCAGAGTGGAAAACAATATGAAATCAGACATAAAGAAAAGTCTAATGATGAAAATGTAAAATGGGAAAATAATAAAAAAAAGATAGATTTGAATTATTCATATTTGAACACAATATGAAGAGTATTGGATGGCATTTGTAAGAGTAGAGAAGTATAGTTGTTTACAAACCTTTATCATGAGGAACGTCCATCAATTTGTAAATTAAAAATAAACATGTCTGTTTACTATAGTGATTAGTGGCGGCAGGTGTGGTGCTGGATAGGAGCAGGGCAGTCTTGGGTCAGTCACTGGCGTCAAGCGTCCTCTACTTCCGTTGTTTGGAGGCTTCAAATAATGGATTACTTCTTCTCTTCCCGCTTAATTGTTAGCTCTGACAGTGCACGAGAAACCACTACATAACTGAAAAAAATTACATAAGAAAGTCAAGCTGGGATGGCCTTGAAGAGTGTGATGACTGGGTGTCGTTGACGGAGCCGAGGTGGAACGTCCGCCTCCTAGTGATGGGTCTCCAGTCACTGGACTCTCCCTTACTCGTGGCCGTCACGATCCACACTCGACCACACTTAAGCATGCTGTTGTGCCTTTGGTCCATTTTTACCCAGCTGGTTGTGGTGGTTAACCTTTGCATGGCATTATCTCTGGAAAATCAGCCAAGTTATACCTTAGGAGAGGTAGCATTCAAATTCTCTGGTGTCGTCTCTGTCGTCGGTCTGTCACTCTCCACCGTCCTCACGGCCTGCAGCAGCCGGTTGCTAGCGCAGTTACTCATGTTCATGAACTGCTCCACCGAAGCAGGCCTTTAGGGAAGCTGCCGGAACTCGAGTACAGTTTCTTGACCTGAGGTCCCTTCTGCTGGGGTCCATGGTCTCTCAACATACTTGATTTCTTGCATTTATCAGATCCAACACATGAAAGATCAAGTCAGTTTAGTATTATTTAGACATATAATATATCAATAGTAACGAGCACCTTTCTGCTGATACTGTTTCTCTTCAACACAATTCTCAAGACCTTGGATCGTACGTGAAAGATGCTGTGAAAGATGCGTCCCTTCAGCATCCCAACATCAGTACACAATGTACTAAGGAGATGAGCAAGATAAAGATGCTGCAGATGTTTCACCTGGAGCGTCAGCTGTGGCAGGTGAGTCAGTGGTCTTTAACAGTTGGTTCACTATGGGAACTCTGATATGAAAATTTGTGAGTGGTTACCTAACAGTGTTACTTAACGGAGTATATAGAGAAAAAGCTACTTGTCCTGGGCCTGCTACCACTTGCTATTTTTTCTATAATCTTTAATTAGAGTTCAATTCATGATGTGTTATGGTACCTGCAGTCCGCCTTAGCATCTCTCTACCTGCCTTGTGAAATATTCCTTCTCGAAGCTATCATCCAGGACTGTCAGTGTGTCGAATTTACTTTCTGTTGTTTAAATTAAGTAGGGAGTCTGTTGTCATACTGTTATCATGCGTCTCGGAAATTATGCGGAAGGCAAGCTGGTGCTTGGCATAACTATGTGTTATGGTCTGGGAAATAATAACCAGGCAGTAAAGCTAATTATAATAATCACTGGTGACCTACCAGTAACCCAACCACTACTGTGTATATGGGCTGGCCATACGTGCACTGTATCGGCTAACAATCCCTCCAGCAGATGTGAACTAATCCCGGCTCCAAGGGATAAACTATCCCAATGTTATCTGTTAAAGAAATATGAAAGCCCACTACTTATTGGTCACAGGGTATTAAGAAGTGGGGCTATTATAGTCATTCATTACACAACGTCCTTCTTACATAACATAATCCCCAGCAGTGTTTATTGACAATACTCACTACCAATACCTCCCTCCGGAAGAGATAATGGTTTTTCATCCTGAAGCCCACACACTTCTGATGGAAGTACAGCTTATCAAATTCCCCCATAACTCCCCAGTTACACTCAAACTCCTCGAAAAGTTGACTCTTACTATATCAAAACAATTAGGAGTACATCTGGAGCTGTACATAATACTGCCCCTCCTATTGTTTTGGTAGTACTTGTAGTGATGATGAGGACCATAGTACATATACCAACATACAACACAATTAGAAAGTAGAAATCGGTACTACTGAATTAGAACAAACTGGAAAATGTTTTGTATTTATGATGCAAAGGCAAACTAAGTTAACCTAACCTTCATAAGCCTAATACACCATATCTGATGCCTAAACTAGTACATATGTGTGCTAAACTAGGCCTAGGAATATTTATGTTTTAGTTGTTTTTTTTTGGACTCTATACATTGAATGGTACAAAATTTTATTATCTAATTGCTTACTGTGTCAATGTTTGGACTATGGTGCACATAGTTACAAAAACTATATCTAAAAAGGAGGATGGGATGATTTATATTTAAAAATATATAATAAAGCAAATTGTGACTGACTCTAAGGAAACGAACAACCTATCTGCTAATACACGCCTCTAAGCACACTGCCAGTTACAAAATTGAATATGATGGCTGCCTCAGTCAGTGTTTAAGCAAAGTATGAAAAGTTTATAAACTTAACTACCAAGTTTTCAAATTTATTAATTTGCACCATTCGTTTGCCAAAACAATTTAAAATAATTTTTAATTGTTATATTTACATGCAAAGCATGCTAAGAAATACAATAATACAATAAAAAAAGGTCATGAGAACAAAACATAACACCGGCCTGATGGCGCACAATAAAAACAACACAAAGCATAACAAACCACATATCCCATCCACACACCAACACACAGCAACTCACACAGACTACTCAAAATGCTCATACTTATCCAGCCACTCCGCCGCCGGGAATCAAACACAATACGCCCCCAAAGCAACATGAGGTTTACCCAGACAGGTTTACTATGAACATACAAGATCAGGCATCAATTCCGCACACCCAGAACAAAACACCGAGCCCACGGAACCCAGATGGAAGAAGGGCTCCATGGAACAGGATGCACACGGTCAACAATGTCAAACAGCAAGGGGTTTCTTATCATCATACGCCACGTTGGAGGCCAAGCCGAGAGGGAGGGGCCTTCTTCCCACGGGGCCGGGCAACGGCAGCGCACAGGGAGCCTCCTCGGCTGCCTCACAGGCCCCGCGTCAACCCCGGCACATTCACCTTCAGGGACCCCTCCACGCCGGGCTTCCTCTTCAGCACCAGCACGAGGCCTCGGCCCGTACCACACCCTCACCATCCACGTCCATAGGAGCTGCCACCCCCCCCACTGCCGAAACCTTCTGCAGAAGAAAGAAAGGAGGTAAATCATATGCACAAACATTGTCATCAGCAGGCACATGGACATCAGCAACCACCATCGACGTAGAGCGCGAAGCACCGGAACCACCACAATCATCGCCCAAAGATCCACGGTGTCGAAATCCTTCACATCAGCCCAGCAGTAGAAGAATGCCGGGAACGCTTGGGCTCNTAGCACACGGTGAGAGGACCACACTGTAGCACAAGGTGAGAGGACCACACTGTAGCACACGGTGAGAGGACTACACTGTAGCACACGGTAAGAGGACCACACTGTAGCACAGGTGAGAGGACCACACTGTAGCACACTGTGAGAGGACCACACTGTAGCACACGGTAAGAGGACCACACTGTAGCACAAGGTGAGAGGACCACACTGTAGCACACTGTGAGAGGACCACACTGTAGCACACGGTAAGAAGACCACACTGTAGCACAAGGTGAGAGGACCACACTATAGCACACGGTGAGAGGACCACACTGTAGCACACGGTGAGAGGACCACACTGTAGCACAAGGTGAGAGGACCACACTGTAGCACAAGGTGAGAGGACCACACTGTAGCACACTGTGAGAGGACGACACTGTAGCACACGGTGAGAGGACCACACTGTAGCACAAGGTGAGAGGACCACACTGTAGCACACTGTGAGAGGACCACACTGTAGCACAAGGTGAGAGGACCACACTGTAGCACAAGGTGAGAGGACACACTGTAGCACACGGTGAGAGGAACACACTGTAGCACAAGGGTGAGAGGAACACACTGTAGCACAAGGTGAGAGGAACACACTGTAGCACACGGAGAGAGTACCACACTGTCTCACACTGTAGCACACGGAGAGAGTACCACACTGTAGCACACTGTAACACACGGAGAGAGTACCACACTGTAGCACACGGTGAGAGGACCAAACTGTAGCACAGGGAGAGAGGAGCACACTGTAGCACACGGTGAGAGGACCACCCTGTAGCACACGGTGAGAGGACCACATTGTAGCACACAGTGAGAGGACCACACTGTAGCACACGGAGAGAGTACCACACTGTAGCACACTGTAGCACACTGTAGCACACGGTGAGACGACCACACTGTAGCACACGGTGAGAGGATCACACTGTAGCACACGGTGAGAGGACCGAACTGTAGCACACGGAGCGAGGAACACACTGTAGCACACGGGGAGAGGACCACACTGTAGCACACGGAGAGAGGAACACACTGTAGCACACGGTGAGACGACCACACTGTAGCACACTGTAGCACACTGTGAGAGGAACACACTGTAGCAAACGGTGAGAGGACTACACTGTAGCACACGGTGAGAGGACCACACTGTAGCACACTGTAGCACACGGTGAGAGGAACACACTGTAGCACACTGTAGCACACGGTGAGAGGAACACACTGTAGCACACGGAGAGAGGACCACACTGTAGGACACTGTAGCACACGGTGAGAGGACCACACTGTAGCACACGGTGAGAGGACCACACTGTAGCACACTGTAGAACACGGTGAGAGGACCAAACTGTAGCACACGGTGAGAGGACCACACTGTAGCACACGGTGAGAGGACCACACTGTAGCACACGGTGAGAGGACCACACTGTAGCACACGGTGAGAGGACCAAACTGTAGCACACGGCGAGAGGACCACACTGTAGCACACGGTGAGAGGACCACACTGTAGCACACGGTGAGGAGACCACACTGTAGCACACTGTAGCACACGGTGAGAGGACCACACTGTAACACACGGTGAGAGGAACACACTGTAGCACACGGAGAGAGGACCACACTGTAGCACACGGTGAGAGGATCACACTGTAGCACACGGTGAGAGGGCCACACTGTAGCACACGGAGAGAGGACCACACTGTAGCACACGGTGAGAGGACCACACTGTAGCACACTGTAGCACACGGTGAGAGGACCACACTGTAGCACACGGTGAGAAGACCACACTGTAGCACACTGTAGCACACGGAGAGAGGACCACACTGTAGCACACGGAGAGAGGACCACACTGTAGCACACTGTAGCACACGGAGAGAGGACCACACTGTAGCACACTGTAGCACACGGAGAGAGGACCACACTGTAGCACACTGTAGCACACGGAGAGAGTACCACACTGTAGCACACTGTAGCACACGGAGAGAGTACCTTACTGTAGCACACGAAGAGAGGACCACACTGTAGCACACTGTAGCTCACGGAGCGAGGACCACACTGTAGCACACGGAGCGAGGAACACACTGTAGCACACTGTAGCACACGGAGAGAGGACCACACTGTAGTACACGGAGAGAGGACCACACTGTAGCACACGGAGAGAGGACCACACTGTAGCACACGGAGAGAGGACCACAATGTAGCTCACGGAGCGAGGAACACACTGTAGCACACTGTAGCTCACGGAGCGAGGACCACACTGTAGCACACGGAGCGAGGAACACACTGTAGCACACGGAGAGAGGACCACACTGTAGCACACGGAGAGAGGACCACACTGTAGCACACGGAGAGAGGACCACACTGTAGCACACGGAGAGAGGACCACAATGTAGCTCACGGAGCGAGGAACACACTGTAGCACACTGTAGCACACGGAGAGAGGACCACACTGTAGCACACGGAGAGAGGACCACACTGTAGCACACGGTGAGAGGACCACACTGTAGCACACTGTAGCACACGGTGAGAGGAACACACTGTAGCACACGGTGAGAGGACCACACTGTAGCACACTGTAGCACACGGTGAGAGGACCACACTGTAGCACACAATGAGAGGACCACACTGTAGCACACTGTAGCACACGGTGAGAGGACCAAACTGTAGCACACGGTGAGAGGACCACACTGTAGCACACGGTGAGAGGACCACACTGTAGCACATGGTGAGAGGACCACACTGTACCACACGGTGAGAGGACCAAACTGTAGCACACGGTGAGAGGACCATACTGTAGCACACGGTGAGAGGACCACACTGTAGCACACGGTGAGAGGACCACACTGTAGCACAGGGAGAGAGGAGCACAATGTAGCACACGGTGAGAGGACCACACTGTAGCACATGGTGAGAGGGCCACACTGTAGCACACGGTGAGAGGACCACACTGTAGCACACAGTGAGAGGACCACACTGTAGCACACGGTGAGAGGACCACACTGTAGCACACGGAGAGAGTACACAACTGTAGCACACTGTAGCACACGGAGAGAGTAACACACTGTAGCACACGGAGAGAGGACCAGACTGTACCACACGGTGAGAAGACCATACTATAGCACACGGTGAGAAGACCATACTGTAGCACACTGTAGCACACGGTGAGAGGAACACACTGTACCACACGGTGAGAGGAACACACTGTAGCACAAGGTGAGAGGACCACACTGTAGCACACGGTGAGAGGACCACACTGTAGCACAAGGTGAGAGGAACACACTGTAGCACACGGAGAGAGGACCACACTGTAGCACAAGGTGAGAGGAACACACTGTAGCACAAGGTGACAGGAACACACTGTAGCACACGGAGAGAGGACCACACTGTAGCACACTGTAGCACACGGAGAGAGTACCACACTGTAGCACACTGTAGCACACGGAGAGAGTACCACACTGTAGCACACTGTAGCACACGGAGAGAGTACCACACTGTAGCACACGGTGAGAGGACTACACTGTAGCACAGGGAGAGAGGAGCACACTGTAGCACACGGTGAGAGGACCACACTGTAGCACATGGTGAGAGGACCACACTGTAGCACACGGTGAGAGGACCGCACTGTAGCACACGGTGAGAGGACCACACTGTAGCACACGGTGAGAGGACCACACTGTAGCACACGGAGCGAGGAACACACTGTAGCACACGAAGAGAGGACCACACTGTAGCACACGGTGAGACGACCACACTGTAGCACACTGTAGCACACTGTGAGAGGAACACACTGTAGCACACGGTGAGAGAACCACACTGTAGCACACGGTGAGAGGACAACACTGTAGCACACTGTAGCACACGGTGAGTCCTGGTGTGACATCGTGACGGTGAGAGGAACACACTGTAGCACACGGTGAGAGGACCACACTGTAGCACACGGTGAGAGGACCACACTGTAGCACACGGTGAGAGGACCACACTGTAGCACACGGTGAGAGGACAACACTGTAGCACACGGAGAAGACCACACTGTAGCACTGTAGCACATGGTGAGAGGACCACACTGTAGCACACTGTAGCACAAGGTGAGAGGACCACACTGTAGCACAAGGTGAGAGGACCACACTGTAGCACACGGTGAGAGGACCACACTGTAGCACACGGTGAGAGGACCACACTGTAGCACACGGTGAGAGGACACACTGTAGCACACGGTGAGAGGACCACACTGTAGCACACGGTGAGAGGACCACACTGTAGCACACGGTGAGAGGACCACACTGTAGCACACGGTGAGAGGACCACACTGTAGCACACGGTGAGAGGACCACACTGTAGCACACGGTGAGAGGACCACACTGTAGCACACGGTGAGAGGACCACACTGTAGCACACGGTGAGAGGACCACACTGTAGCACACGGTGAGAGGACACACTGTAGCACACGGTGAGAGGACCACACTGTAGCACACGGTGAGAGGACCACACTGTAGCACACGGTGAGAGGACCACACTGTAGCACACGGTGAGAGGACCACACTGTAGCACACGGAGAGAGGACCACACTGTAGCACACTGTAGCACACGGTGAGAGGACCACACTGTAGCACACTGTAGCACACGGAGAGAGGACCACACTGTAGCACACGGTGAGAGGACCACACTGTAGCACACGGTGAGAGGACCACACTGTAGCACACGGTGAGAGGACCACACTGTAGCACACGGTGAGAGGACCACACTGTAGCACACGGTGAGAGGACCACACTGTAGCACACGGTGAGAGGACCACACTGTAGCACACGGTGAGAGGACCACACTGTAGCACACGGTGAGAGGACCACACTGTAGCACACGGTGAGAGGACCACACTGTAGCACACGGTGAGAGGACCACACTGTAGCACACGGTGAGAGGACCACACTGTAGCACACGGTGAGAGGACCACACTGTAGCACACGGTGAGAGGACCACACTGTAGCACACGGTGAGAGGACCACACTGTAGCACACGGTGAGAGGACCACACTGTAGCACACGGTGAGAGGACCACACTGTAGCACACGGTGAGAGGACCACACTGTAGCACACGGTGAGAGGACCACACTGTAGCACACGGTGAGAGGACCACACTGTAGCACACGGTGAGAGGACCACACTGTAGCACACGGTGAGAGGACCACACTGTAGCACACGGTGAGAGGACCACACTGTAGCACACGGTGAGAGGACCACACTGTAGCACACGGTGAGAGGACCACACTGTAGCACACGGTGAGAGGACCACACTGTAGCACACGGTGAGAGGACCACACTGTAGCACACGGTGAGAGGACCACACTGTAGCACACGGTGAGAGGACCACACTGTAGCACACGGTGAGAGGACCACACTGTAGCACACTGTAGCACACGGTGAGAGGACCACACTGTAGCACACGGTGAGAGGACCACACTGTAGCACACGGTGAGAGGACCACACTGTAGCACACGGTGAGAGGACCACACTGTAGCACACGGTGAGAGGACCACACTGTAGCACACGGTGAGAGGACCACACTGTAGCACACGGTGAGAGGACCACACTGTAGCACACGGTGAGAGGACCACACTGTAGCACACGGTGAGAGGACCACACTGTAGCACACGGTGAGAGGACCACACTGTAGCACACGGTGAGAGGACCACACTGTAGCACACGGTGAGAGGACCACACTGTAGCACACGGTGAGAGGACCACACTGTAGCACACGGTGAGAGGAACACACTGTAGCACACGGTGAGAGGACCACACTGTAGCACACGGTGAGAGGACCACACTGTAGCACACGGTGAGAGGACCACACTGTAGCACACGGTGAGAGGACCACACTGTAGCACACGGTGAGAGGACCACACTGTAGCACACGGTGAGAGGACCACACTGTAGCACACGGTGAGAGGACCACACTGTAGCACACGGTGAGAGGACCACACTGTAGCACACGGTGAGAGGACCACACTGTAGCACACGGTGAGAGGACCACACTGTAGCACACGGTGAGAGGACCACACTGTAGCACACGGTGAGAGGACCACACTGTAGCACACGGTGAGAGGACCACACTGTAGCACACGGTGAGAGGACCACACTGTAGCACACGGTGAGAGGACCACACTGTAGCACACGGTGAGAGGACCACACTGTAGCACACGGTGAGAGGACCACACTGTAGCACACGGTGAGAGGACCACACTGTAGCACACGGTGAGAGGACCACACTGTAGCACACGGTGAGAGGACCACACTGTAGCACACGGTGAGAGGACCACACTGTAGCACACGGTGAGAGGACCACACTGTAGCACACGGTGAGAGGACCACACTGTAGCACACGGTGAGAGGACCACACTGTAGCACACGGTGAGAGGACCACACTGTAGCACACGGTGAGAGGAACACACTGTAGCACACGGTGAGAGGACCACACTGTAGCACACGGTGAGAGGACCACACTGTAGCACACGGTGAGAGGACCACACTGTAGCACACGGAGAGAGGACCACACTGTAGCACACGGTGAGAGGACCACACTGTAGCACACTGTAGCACATGGAGAGAGGACCACACTGTAGCACACTGTAGCACACGGAGAGAGGACCACACTGTAGCACACGGTGAGAGGACCACACTGTAGCACACGGTGAGAGGACCACACTGTAGCACACGGTGAGAGGACCACACTGTAGCACACGGTGAGAGGACCACACTGTAGCACACGGTGAGAGGACCACACTGTAGCACACGGTGAGAGGACCACACTGTAGCACACGGTGAGAGGACCACACTGTAGCACACGGTGAGAGGACCACACTGTAGCACACGGTGAGAGGACCACACTGTAGCACACGGTGAGAGGACCACACTGTAGCGTAGCACACGGTGAGAGGACCACACTGTAGCACACGGTGAGAGGACCACACTGTAGCACACGGTGAGAGGACCACACTGTAGCACACGGTGAGAGGACCACACTGTAGCACACGGTGAGAGGACCACACTGTAGCACACGGTGAGAGGACCACACTGTAGCACACGGTGAGAGGACCACACTGTAGCACACTGTAGCACACGGTGAGAGGACCACACTGTAGCACACTGTAGCACACGGAGAGAGGACCACACTGTAGCACACGGTGAGAGGACCACACTGTAGCACACGGTGAGAGGACCACACTGTAGCACACGGTGAGAGGACACACTGTAGCACACGGTGAGAGGACCACACTGTAGCACACGGTGAGAGGAGCCACACTGTAGCACACGGTGAGAGGACCACACTGTAGCACACGGTGAGAGGAACACACTGTAGCACACGGTGAGAGGACCACACTGTAGCACACGTGAGACGACCACACTGTAGCACACGGTGAGAGGACCACACTGTAGCACACTGTACACACGGTGAGAGGAACCACTGTAGCACACGGTGAGAGGACCACACTGTAGCACACGGTGAGAGGACCACACAATAGCACACGGTGAGAGGACCACACTGTAGCACACGGTGAGAGGACCTCACTGTAGCACACGGAGAGAGGACCACACAATAGCACACGGTGAGAGGACCACACTGTAGCACACGGAGAGAGGACCACACAATAGCACATGGTGAGAGGACCACACTGTAGCACACGGTGAGAGGACCACACAATAGCACACGGTGAGAGGACCACACTGTAGCACACGGTGAGAGGACCACACTGTAGCACACGGTGAGAGACCACACTAAGCACACGGTGAGAGACCACACTATAGCACACGGTGAGAGGACCACACTGTAGCACACTGTAGCACACGGTGAGAGGACCACACTATAGAACACGGTGAGAGGACCACACTGTAGCACACGGTGAGAGGACCACACTGTAGCACACGGTAGAGAACACACTGTAGCACACGGTGAGAGGACCACACTGTAGCACACGGTGAGAGGACCACACTATAGCACACGGTGAGAGGACCACACTGTAGCACACGGTGAGAGGACCACACTATAGCACACGGTGAGAGGACCACACTGTAGCACATGGTGAGAGGACCACACTGTAGCACACGGTGAGAGGACCACACTGTAGCACACGGTGAGAGGAACCACACTGTAGCACACGGTGAGAGGACCACACTGTAGCACACGGTGAGAGGACCACACTGTAGCACACGGTGAGAGGACCACACTGTAGCACACGGTGAGAGGACCACACTGTAGCACACGGTGAGAGGACCACACTGTAGCACACGGTGAGGACCCACTGTAGCCACGGTGTGAGAGGACACACTGTAGCACACGGTGAGAGGACCACACTGTAGCACACGTGAGAGGACCACACTGTAGCACACGGTGAGAGGACCACACTGTAGCACACGGTGAGAGGACCACACTGTAGCACACGGAGATAGGACCCACTGTAGCACACTGTAGCACACGGTGAGAGGACCACACTATAGAACACGGTGAGAGGACCACACTATAGCACACGGTGAGAGGACCACGCTGTAGCACACGGTGAGAGGAACACATATAGCACACGGTGAGAGGACCACACTGTAGCACACGGTGAGAGGATTACACTATAGCACACGGTGAGAGGCCACACTGTAGCACACGGTGAGAGGACCACACATAGCACACGGTGAGAGGACCACACTGTAGCACATGGTGAGAGGGCCACACTGTAGCACACCGGTGAGAGGACCACACTATAGCACACGGTGAGAGGACCACACTGTAGCACACGGTGAGAGGACCACACTGTAGCACACGGTGAGAGGACCACACTGTACAGCACCCGGTGAGAGGACCACACTGTAGCACACGGTGAGAGGAACCACACTGTAGCACACGGTGAGAGGACCACACTGTAGCACACGGTGAGAGGACCACACTGTAGCACACGGTGAGAGGAACAACTGTAGCACACGGTGAGAGGACCACACTGTAGCACACTGTGAGAGGACCACACTGTAGCACACGTGAGAGGACCACACTGTAGCACACGGTGAGAGGACCACACTGTAGCACACGGAGAGAGGACCACACTGTAGCACACTGTAGCACATGGTGAGAGGACCACACTGTAGCACACTGTAGCACACGGTGAAGGACCACACTGTAGCACAAGGTGAAGAGGACCACACTGTAGCACACGGTGAGAGGACCACACTGTAGCACACG